>VDFB02343083.1:0-84981 GCA_007258455.2 Sequoia sempervirens | reverse complement strand
TGTTGTGTACCTTTTTAGAAGTTTGAGTTGGTGATAGCTCTCTAGTAGTGTATGTTATGCTTTTGTTTTGTGAGTGTGCTGTATTGAGGTTCTTACCACTTCTTCCTTTTCAAGTCTTCCTCCTTATTGAATCTGACTCATCTATTCACCCTGGTTGATGAATCTAAACAAATAACCGTTTTATGTCTCCTTCTTGTATTTTTCCACTGCCGTGCGTGTTAATGTCGCATGTGTTGTGTACCTTTTTAGTAGATTGATTTGGTAATGTGCCTCTAGTAGTGTCTGTTATGCTTTTGCTTTGGGAATGTCCTGTATTGAAATGCTTACCACTTCTTCCTTGTCAAGATGGCATTGTATCTCTCTTCATGTGTGTTACCAGTATGCATGTTTGGGTGCCTGTGCTAGCACTGTCATAGAGACAATGACATTTGTGCATTAGTGTGTGCATCGCAACACTATTTGTGTAGTATTTGTGAGCACGAATAAAATTTGTTTGGTCTCTTTTTTACCCTGCCAATGTCCTATTTAAAATTGGGCATTACATCTTTACCTTGCTAACTTACCACAATAATAAGTCGTTAAAACACGGGCATCTGGAGCAAGCGATCTTATTTCACTGGACATGCTGCGAATCATGTCATACTGCTCCGAGTTTAGAGGCTGCCAAATTACAGCACCAAATGAGCTTTAGTTTAATCATTATCATGAAGAAAATTCAAAAGCTAAAGATATCAGACACGTGACAATATAGATAATTTCAACAAGATATTATCCTACACAAATGACAACGATTTCAAATGTTGAATTCAGTAGCCACACATACCTCATCCCACAAATAAAAGTATGATTTTTTCCAATGAGGTTTTGTCTTTAGAATTTCAATTTCTTTCCTCAGTACATCTTTTGCTTCATAGGTACTGTGATAATAAATTATAATAGACCAAGAAAACAGTTCCCATTAGACTTCAAAATGACATCCTTCCATAAAAATTAAAAACCAAGAGCCAAGGAATTTTGCAGTAGAAAAGTTACCTTGACAGTACTGGTGCATATGGTACTGCATAAACTGCTAATCTTGGATCAGAATAATATTCTTCTGCTTTTGGATGATCAGCTACCAAACCCAAAAAAGGAGATTATATTACCAACCAGAAAACAAAACTGCTTTCAATTTATCTTTCCATAAATAATAGTAACAGATAGACACATGAACTCTGTAAGTATTACCAGGCCATGGACAAGTGTATGTCAGAACACGCATGTTGTCACCCCATCTGCAAAAATAGGGACTTATCCTGTACTGCAGCAGCCACTTGTAATGCATGTCTAATGAACCATACCAGGCTTCACTTCCATGTTCCAACCCAAAACGATCTTCAATCACAGTCTCAGATATCTGGATTTATCTAGTCAAAGAACTCATGCAATTGTGAATCCTTCTGTTATAAATGTTTTACATATTAATAAGGAAGATTAAACAAGTGTGTTCTTTAAGATCAAACATTTGCTTTGTGAAACAAACCACGTTGCTCTTTGTGCCAACAGTTATTGTAGCAGGTAAAATTCCTCAGCCTATATGATTTTCCCAAACAAGTGCTATAAATAGCCACATGGCCCACATCCAAGAAGTTCAAGAAAAAGCAGATTCAACAATGAATTACTTTCTCCTTTCTTAATGATCAGCAGACAAGAACTGCAAGTGCACACATTACCAACTACAGATATAATGGGTACAACAGCATTGTTCTTTAGATCAACCTATCAAATGCTATTCATAACCACCCCATTTGATACCAAAGCACTCAGCGGATTATTTAAACAATCCACAAAAACCACTCTCACCAACACTGCCTATTGAGGCTCCCCGTCAACCTCCGACCAATGCAAGAAATGCATCAAAAGTTCACTGCCCTCAATATGCTTTGCAAACTTCAACTTTGAATGGCCAGAAAACTACAGAATTAAAGGAGGTAAACATCGGAATGAAATCCATGATGACACCTACCAAGCATGTCCAGACAGTATCCAATGCTTGCAATCAGGCAATCTTCTTTGCAGTCCACTCAATCTATTATTTGTGTAAATTCCATTGTTTTATCAATGCAATGATACATTTGAACAACTGCTCTGGTAGTTCAGTAAAATAAACTTTGTACAAAGAGTTGTACAGCTCACAACCATGCAACTTCTCTGGCATTATGCCAGTATGTTCCTCTTGCTACCTATTCCATGCAGTGTTTAACTACACAATAACCACATTTATCATCCAGTCCTACCGGCATATAAGTCTACAGATTGCTTACCAAAGGCAAGCAATGGTTACCCTATACCACTCTATATAAAAGGGTTGACACGACACGAAAAGACTTGGTGTGCAACATTAACATTAATGCAGTCAAAACTAGTTATAACATAACAAAAGAAAACAAAAGGAGAACACAATATAGAGCAACAGGGATCCTTTCTATTCATCAACAATCAATAGCAACAACCACAATTACCACTGCATCATAAGGAAGCTCTTCTTATATAGGCACAATGAATATGTCATGTCCCCTTCTCAGTGACATCTCTCGGAGTACAGGATTGGCTTATCACCCGACCCTCGTAGGCTGATAGACTGGATAGAGGGTCACTTCGGAGCTTGGCTCAGCTTCAGTTAGCGGAGTTTGATCAGTAGTCTTCGTTTTGGCTCAATCGGAGACTTTTTGCAGAATTGCTATTTTTAGCAGTTCCTGGCAGGCAGTGTGGGACCCCTGCTATTTTTAGCAGTTTGGCTTTGGCAGTATCCGGAATCATTTCAAAGTTCGTCAGCATCAGACAGATCAGTAATCAGATGAGTAACGAGGAAGATATTAATATTTAATTGTATTGATTAAATATTAATTATTTAATGATTTATAATATAAAGTTATAATGTTATATTATAACTTAAGTGATTTGCCTTGAGGGGTGCGCCCATCATCAGAAGGGGCCAAAAGTGACAATTAAATTATGATTTAATATTTTGGCTGGAGACTATGGGAAATTAAAAGAATTAAAAAGTCAAAATTTAATTAAAACCCTATTATTGAGGAAATCGCACTTTTGTGAAGATAAAGGGTTTTGCATTGGTAATTGTGCCATTATGTGATTATTGGATTGTGAGAAACTGATCAAATTGGTCTGAGCACAGAACCTTAGGGTTTGAACTCAAATTCCTTGGGGAACGAGCCATCTCCAGCGGAAAGCAATTCAGAGAGTGTGAAATAACACTTGATCTATTGCCAACAGAGGTTTTCTCACACAGAGGAAATCATTGATCTTCAGAGCATTTATTATTTACAGAGTTCTTTCAACATTTTGCATTCAGAAGTCATTCATTCCTTTAGGCGCACTTCCCACAGAGATCTTGAGAAACTTGAAGGAGCCGTACAAGATATTTATTGCTGCTGTACTTCACCAGGCCGTACTTCTGACAGGCCGTACTCTTCATACAGCCGTACTCTCCAGTTGCAAGGAAACGCCTCTCCTCTTGATCATTTATCTACACAAGTTCAGGCGCCTAAACCACTGGATCATTCTGTGCTTGCCAGACGGAGGGAGAAAGGGAGGAATCTAGTCAGCCGTGCTATTTTGATCTTGACCAAGCTGTTTTATGAGTTTACCAATAAAAATCATTATTTTCTTCTTGCATGTTAGCAGATCCATATTGTATTGAGCTCAAATGAATAAAAGATGAAACGCCTTCATTCTTTATTGTATTTCCAATGCTTATTAGTCATCTAGCATTTTAATTGAATTTATTTCAATTTATTGCAAAATCCGTACCATTCATTTATTGTTCAAAAAAACTCAAAAATTGCAAAAACCCAAAAACGTCAGAAAAATATAAAACTTCAGTCAAAATCAGTGTCAGGGGGAAACTAGGGTTCTCTGATTAGTGTCAAACTAAATCCTACCATCTGAGGGTTTAGCCATCACATGCAGCAGGGAATTTGATATCTGGTGCTATACCATGACGTGCCTTGATTGAAAACAACGCAGTTTGAAATGACGGCCAAATCATGGGTATGGGGAATGATAAATTTGAGAATAGATATACCTAGAGCGAAGATCCTGAGAATACTTGAGAGATCAAAGCGATGCGAGAGAGGTTTGCATGCACTTTCGAAGATCTCACGATGCGGGTCGCGGCGGTCGACTGAGGTATTGCAGCAGTTGACGGTGGCACTACAGAGATTAGGTACTCCGAGGAGACCGTCACCACATCGTGGACGATGCGAGGAGTGAGGCGGGTCACCGAGAGCTCCCAGACAGTGTCACGGACACAGATAGGCCTACTAGGCCTACTTTCACGAGACAGGAGCCCGATGAGGCTTTACCAGATGATGAGCACGAGGATTTGTTTGCTGATAACCTTATGGCAGCGAACGAGGAGTGGGAGTTGATACCTCCTGCAGTCAGAGAACGGATCTCTTTTGACCGTTTTGTTACACAGAGACGAGAGCATCATAGAGGTCGTCAGGATTGGAGACCCAGATACCAGAACAACGATTTGAAACATGCAACAAACAGGCTGAATTTGGTGATGTTCGATGGTAGTGGGAAGATGACAGCCCAAGCTTGGATTAGCAAGCTTGATACATTCCTCACTTTGCGTCCGATGGCTGAGAGAGACGCTATTAGGTATGCTACACTGCACCTCGAGGGAGTAGCTTACGACTGGTGGCACCACGGCATGGTGACTTTACAGCACGACAGGATCACTACCTACCAGGAGTTCGTGGATAGATTGGTGGAGAGGTTTGACAGGAAAGATCCGGAAACCTACTTCAGAGACTTAGCACAGTTGAGGCAGAGTGGCAGTCTCGAGGCTTATATCAGTGATTTTCAGAGGCTATCCGTCATGGTTCCGAGCATATCAGAGAGGAGATTGGTAGTACTCTTTATGGAGGGTTTGACCGAGCCACTGAGAGGCTGGATCAAAGCCTTTGATCCTCCGTCATTACAGGAGGCGATGAAGAAAGCACGTAACATGGAGTTCGCAGCCCCGTCGAGTAGATTCAACTCCAGAGGTTCTTCATCTTTCAGAGATAATAAGGGCTTTAATAAAAACAAGGATAAATCTGATTATAACAAAGACAAATCAGATTATAAAAACGATTCGAAAGGTAAATCAGCATTCCCACCTTTGGATCGTGAAGCCCTGAATGACCTTCGCAGGAAGAAGCTTTGTTTCTACTGCAAGGGACCATATGACGCCAGTCACGATTGTCCTCTAAGACCTAAGGGCAAGGCAAATCGTGTGATGTGGGCATATTATGAGGACTCAGAATCAGAAAATTCCGATCAGCCAGAGCATTCAGATGATTCAGAGTCAGAGGCTCCAGAGCCTAGAGCAGAGATAGAGCCCGAGCTTCAGGTACAGGAGGCCCGTTTATCTAGCATTCAGCAGGAGGGTTCTTTTCGGCTTCGTGGAGTATTAGCAGGACAGAGGGTCATTACCCTATTGGATACAGGAGCCACGCATAACTTTATAGATGCTAGATTCGTTGAGAAACGAGGACTCATCACTGAGGAGTTCGAGGGCATCAGAGTCAAAGTGGCAGATGGATACACTTTGAGATGCGAACGCATGATTAAGGATCTCCCCTTACGCCTGAACAATTATGAGTTCAAGGCAGATTATTACGTTGTTAATATGGGAGATATTGACTTGGTCTTGGGAATGAAGTGGTTACATTCATTGGAGGAGGTTACACTTCGTCTCAAAGACATGGAGATCCGTTTTGAGGTCGACGGGAAGACACACATACTTAAGGCAATACGGGACAGCGACCTTAAAACAATTTCTTTCCGCCGAATGGAGCGGCTCATGCGTCATGACATGGTAGAGTGGGTTGCAGAGTGTCATTTAGCACCTTTACAGGAGGGACAGCAAAAGATAGAGTATCATCCGGACATTCAGCAGTTGAGAATTAAGCATGACAAGGTGTTCAGTGATATTCTGCCAGGTAGACCTCCAGATAGAGGGATAGAGCACATCATTGAGCTCGAGGAGGGTGCGAAACCCGTTATGATAACTCCTTACAGGCATCCTAAAAGATTAAAGGATGAGATCGAGAAGACTATAAAGGAGTTACTTGCTATGGGTCACATTAGACCTAGCAAATCACCGTTCGCTTCTTCTGTTGTATTGGTGAAGAAGAAGGATGGAACGTTGCGCATGTGCATTGATTACCGGGTCCTGAACAAGAGGACAATCAAGAACCGATACCCGATACCGAGGATTGATGAGCTTATTGATGAGCTCCATGGTGCTTGTTACTTCACAAAAATTGATTTACGGTCGGGTTATCATCAGATCAGAGTCCGTGAGCAAGACATAGAGAAGACAGCCTTCAGATGTCATTGTGGGCACTTCGAGTTCGTAGTGATGCCATTTGGGCTCACTAACGCACCAGCCACTTTTCAGTCTACGATGAACAGGGTTTTTCATTCACAGCTGAGGAGGTTCGTCTTGGTATTCTTCAATGATATTCTCATATATAGCAGGACTTGGCAGGAGCACTTGGCTCATCTGGAGACAGTGTTGAGCATCTTGGAGAGGGAGTCCTTGTACGCCAAGGAATCCAAGTATGACTTGGGAATGACCGAATTGCTATATCTTGGTCATATTATCAGTACAGATGGAGTGCGCATGGATCCTAAAAAGATCCGCGCCATTATTGATTGGCCCACACCGGCAAACCTGACACAGTTGAGAGGGTTTCTCGGTTTGTGTGGATTCTACCATAGGTTCGTGAATGGTTATTCACGACATGCAGCCCCGATGACAGATTTGATGAAAAAGGGGGCATTTATTTGGACTTCTGAGGCACAGTGTTTATGAAGTTGAGGAGTTGATGACCACATGCCTGTTTGCTTTTCTGGGCTTTCTGAAGCCGTTTGAGCTTCAATGTGATGCATGTCGGTGAAGGGCATTGGTGCGGTCTTATGGGACAAACACCGTGTATATAAGGCCTTAAACTCAGAGGACCCGAGAGATTGTACAGCATATATGATAAGGAGATGCTCGCGATTATGCATGCTTTAGCAAAATTTAGACAATACCTTGTTGGCAGCAAATTTTGCATTAAGACTGATCATAACAGTCTGAGACACTTCTTGGGGCAGCGAGATCTCAATGACAAACAGCAGAAGTGGGTCAATAAGCTGCAGGCTTATGACTTTGATATTTCTTATATCAAAGGTACACAAAACGTAGTGGCAGATGCACTTTCACGTAGACCGTACTTGAGCACTATGGTTCAGATTTTGGAGGATTGGAGGCATATGATAGTGGCAGAGTATGCCAAGGATAGTTGGGCCTCCAGTATTGTTGAGGGATCAACAGTTGACACCAGGTATACACTTGTGAATGACTTGATCATTTACAAGCCTGAGGATATTTCTGATTCAGTTCGGTGAAGAACATGGATTCTCCACGAGCCTTTCGCAGCATCCCTGATGAGGACATCCCGGATACTTCAAAACTTACAGGCAGATACGAGAGAGGTTCACATGGAAAGGACTCAAGAGAGATGTTCTTCAGTATGTGCGCGAGTGCCCTATTATCGTGAGAACAAGAACACGTGCCAGCGGGTTTACGCGATTCACGGCCGAGTGGGGTACTGTTGATGGACTTTATCACGGGCTTGCCTAAAGCCCAAGGGCGTGATTGTATTTATGTAGTTATGGATCGGCTTACGAAGTATGCCCACTTCTTTCCGATCACCACGACTTACACAGCTACACAGGTAGCAGAGGTGTTCTTTCGTGAGATATTTAGACTTCATGGTTTGCCTCGGAGCATCATGAGTGACAGAGATAGCCGGTTCCTGAGTAACTTCTGGCAGGAGGTCTTCAGGCTTTGTGGGGCCAGAGCTTACACCAAACTTTGGGGTGCATCCACAGACAGATACGGCGAATTAGAATGATGAATAAGTGGGTGGAAGGATATCTGAGGGAATTATATTGCGGGCCCGGCCCAGGCGTGGAGTCAAATGGATACATTTGTGTGGAAGTCTTGCTATAACTACGACGTCGATAAGCCATTGAGATGTCTACCCTTTGTAAGCGTTGCTCGTGCTAGGCGCCCAGTTTCCTTGATTTGCCTCTTTGGTGACAATAGAGTGCCGAGTGCGGGAGGATGGTTGCGGAGAGTCGAGGACACTATGAGGGCTCTCAGGAAAATATTGCAAGGTACAAAATCAGCAGAGCAGTATGCAGATCGAGAGAGGAAGCATTTCGAGGTTGGTGACATGGTTTACCTCATGCTTGCAGCCCTACCGTCAGTCCACTCTTAGGAAGAGTGGGTCAGAGAAGCTTAAGCCACGTTATTACGGTCCTTTCAGGATCCTGAGGAGAGTTGGCGAGGTGGCTTACGAGCTTGAGCTTCCAGCAGAGAGCAGGGTACACAACGTATTTCATGTGTCACGCCTCAAGAAGGCGCTGGGTCATCGCGGTGGTACCGTCTGCAGCCTTACCTCCCTTAGATGATGAGGGAAAGTTGATCTTAGTACCTGAGTCCATCCTGGAGTACAGGGAGAGACAGTTGCATCGGAGGACTATCAGGGAATATCTGGTAAAATGGAGAGATTTGCCGGTTGAGGATGCGACATGGGAGAGCGAGGAGATTCTGCAGCATCCGACATTGAGATTGCTTGAGGACAAGCAATTTCAGGAGGGGCGGACTGTCATGTCCCCTTCTCAGTGACATCTCTCGAAGTACAGGATTGGCCTATCACCCGACCCTCGTAGGCTGATAGACTGGATAGAGGGTCACTTCGGAGCTTGGCTCAGCTTCAGTTAGCGGAGTTTGATCAGTAGTCTTTCGTTTTGGCTCAATCGGAGACTTTTTGCAGAATTGCTATTTTTAGCAGTTCCTGGCAGGCAGTGTGGGACCCCTGCTATTTTTAGCAGTTTGGCTTTGGCAGTATCCGGAATCACTTCAGAGTTCATCAGCATCAGACGGATCAGTACTCAGATGAGTAACGAGGAAGATATTAATATTTAATTGTATTGATTAAATATTAATTATTTAATGATTTATAATATAAAGTTATAGTGTTATATTATAACTTAAGTGATTTGCCTTGAGGGGTGCGCCCATCATCAGAAGGGGCCAAAAGTGACAATTAAATTATGATTTAATATTTTGGCTGGAGACTATGGGAAATTAAAAGAATTAAAAAGTCAAAATTTAATTAAAACCCTATTATTGAGGAAATCGCACTTTTGTGAAGATAAAGGGTTTTGCATTGGTAATTGTGCCATTATGTGATTATTGGATTGTGAGAAACTGATCAAATTGGTCTGAGCACAGAACCTTAGGGTTTGAACTCAAATTCCTTGGGGAACGAGCCATCTCCAGCGGAAAGCAATTCAGAGAGTGTGAAATAACACTTGATCTATTGCCAACAGAGGTTTTCTCACACAGAGGAAATCATTGATCTTCAGAGCATTTATTATTTACAGAGTTCTTTCAACATTTTGCATTCAGAAGTCATTCATTCCTTTAGGCGCACTTCCCACAGAGATCTTGAGAAACTTGAAGGAGCCGTACAAGATATTTATTGCTGCTGTACTTCACCAGGCCGTACTTCTGACAGGCCGTACTCTTCATACAGCCGTACTCTCCAGTTGCAAGGAAACGCCTCTCCTCTTGATCATTTATCTACACAAGTTCAGGCGCCTAAACCACTGGGTCATTCTGTGCTTGCCAGAGGGAGGGAGAAAGGGAGGAATCTAGTCAGCCGTACTATTTTGTGCATCTTCAGCAAGCTGTTTTTACCAGGTTTTTACCAATAAAAATCGTTATTTCTTTCTTGCATGTTAGCAGAACCATATTGTATTGAGCTCAAATGAATAGAAGATGAAACGCCTTCATTCTTAATTGTATTTCCTATGCTTATTAGTCATCTAGCATTTTTATTGAATTTATTTCAATTTCCTGCAAAAGCCGTACCATTCATTTATTGTTCAAGAAACTCAAAAAAATTGCAAAAAACCCAAAAACGTCAAAAAAACATAAAACTTCAGTCAGAATCAGTATCAGGGGGAAACTAGGGTTTCTACAGAATATATCACTAAGGGAGGATGCATTCATCACACCAACATTATTGATTGCATGTTTATCTCTATACCCTCGAACTGATACATATCTTTGTGGTATTTCCCATGGTAATATAAGCCCTTATACAAAACAGTCTGATGTTACATTTACATTACATGCATGTGCACAAATGGATACAATACAATATTCAATACATTAAGTGGCAGATTAGGGGACTAGAAAATTCTATTGATAACAAAAGTTATTTTTTATTTAATAAGAGACTTCCCAATCACAACTTTCTATAATAATTTTTTTCACATAACTCTTCAAAACTAACAAATATAACTTATAGCTTCATCTAGAGGATATTAACAACTTATTAATCATTTATTATTTAGCATGCAAAATGCACAAAGGGCAACATTTCTACCCACAAATGTATTTGTATCCTGCAAAATATTCACGTCAAAGAATCATGATTATCATGAGTATCTGGTAGATGTGCTAATTAAGACAAATAGAATATTAGCAGATGCCCACACAAACCTGGCTTGTGCTGATTAAAACCACTACCATTTTTTTCCAAGCAGGTCATCAGATATTTTGGGTATGTATAGGTCTCGTGCAGATGGATCTCTCCTCTTTTGCAGCTTGGACAGGCTTAGTTCTTTCACATAAACTTGTTTCACCAAATTCGGTAGCAAATATTAAGGACAAATGCTCTTAATTTGTAGCATCAGTTTTTCTCAGTTTTATTATTGCTTGCAATAGCTTGTGAGCTAATCTAAGCATAACCTTTCATTGTGACTAATGCAAAACAAATACTTGTCAGAATGGCCTTACAAAAAAGAACATTGTCATTTCAAACTTACAGTTTCTTTGTATATGGAAGATCAAATTCCCCCCATCACTGCCAGGACATAACCGATTCAAGTAAGAAATTGCAGACTTCACAAGATGGACCAATGCATTCAATTGCAAATTTCACCGTGTGGACCAATGAACTTCAGAAAGTAACTCTGACAGATGTAAACATCATACTAGCAGAAATCACCAAAAAAATGTGAAAATTTTGCAATTGCACATGTTTGCGATCTGAATCAGCTTGGATCGCCAATTCTTTTGGAAAGCAAAAAA
Organism: Sequoia sempervirens; assembly: GCA_007258455.2. Lineage (NCBI taxonomy): Eukaryota > Viridiplantae > Streptophyta > Pinopsida > Cupressales > Cupressaceae > Sequoia > Sequoia sempervirens. The sequence goes on along the minus strand of VDFB02343083.1, from coordinate 73,763 downwards.
GGCCATTAAGTCATGAATAAATCGCTGCAACAAGTATACTTATATAAAATTGACTGTTTCTAATATTTTTCCAATTTTCTTTTAATCACTGCCATGATTCCCGAGGCTGTCAATTTTTCCCTCTCTTTACTAGCATAATTCTTGAGGCCAGTTTAAACAAATAAACCACAGTTTTTCAATTTGCTTGTAAAATACTTGTTTTTTTCAATTTAATGCCAAAATCTCATTTTGTGGCCTCAACACCAGCATTGTTTGAAGGCTTTGGAGCTTGTTTAAGTGATAAAATCATTAAAAAAAGGCATGCACCATAAAGGTCCATGTGGCCTCTGAGGGCTTAATTTGGTCTTGGCAACAAGAGGTTGACCCTCAACCCCACCTTGTATCGTGATAGTGAACACTCTAGTGACATTGCCCCCAAGGGCTGCCACCCCCAGACCCCTGCTGTGGTTTTAAAAGGCAAAAAAATTGTCTTCAATTGCCCCTCAACAATGTCAAGCTAGGTAATCATGTTGGATTCATGATCAAACTATGGGCAGTTCTAGCCAACTACCAAGAGCAAGGAACTCTTCTAGCTCTGCTAAGGCCAACGAGAGTGTTCCGAGAGATCTTGTAGAATAAATAAATAAACTAAGTACACGGCTTAGCAATACCCTTTGCATAATGATAATACCTCAAAAGGTTGTCACTACATATTCATTATGTTGGCTTACCAATCTTTTAGACCGCAAATCTCTCAACAAATACATCTCAAAATGTGAAACCAGATTAATATCCCCAAATGTTAATTTATTCATAATTTCATGCTTCATTTGTAACCTGAAAACTCCAAAAGTGTATAAAATTTTGAAGAATGTGCAAACAAATGTAGGCTCTCAAAGTATTACTAAGCTTATGCAAACTAGTAGGACATAAATTACAAACAATTTACAAAGGACAACAAATATATCACTGTAAAATTTTCATCAAATAACCAAGAAAAGACTGATATCTTGACCTATTGGTGGCAGAGTCAAAACCTAAACAAATGAGGAAGCATATATGTAAATCGAAGCCTAAAAACTACATATGAATCAACCAAAGCAGAGAACCAGAACTGCATACAAGATCCCATCAGTCTAGCTACAGTTTCAATTAAATGCAATTCAAAAACTCAAGAAACTTCATTGGACAAAATAATGAAATATTGTTTAACAATCCATAAATAAACAAACAACCCCATATGACATTAATCGAAAGCTTTTACAACTGTTGTGACAGAATACTAACCAGAAATATCAACAAGCTAACAAATGTAGCCCCAAATACAAATCACTTATCCTATGAAATTCCTTGACAGATGCAGACATTTGTCAGGAAGGTGTTGTACACCTTGCATAATATTGTTGCATGGAATGTTGATTAGGTGTGCTCAAAGACAAAACTACAAGGAGACGCATAAGAACAAATTTGGTTGAGATGTAACAAATTGTTGAGGAGAAGACAAAACCATTAAGATAGGATCATCTATTTTTGTTATGGTTGTTGTAATGTGTAAACTTGTTTGGACACATCTTGGAATACTTCTGAGAGCTTTTGGGAATATGTACCAACTCATGGAACCACCTAATGAGGTGTCATGTTGGCTAGCCCATTGTTTTAGATACCACTAACGGTTTCCAAGTGAGCTACTTGCCTGTATAAAAAAGTATTGGGTGAGTGGTTTATTCATTCAATATGGTTATCTTTGTCTGTATGAGGTATCATGTTGGTTGGCCCATGATTTTTCAAGTGTGTTGAAGATTGCATTGCAGAGTTATGTTGTTGGATTGTCTCCTCAATTGACAATCGAAGATCTTCTAAAAAGAGTTCATTTATGGAAGTGTATTGTAATCTTTATATTGTTGTTAATACAATGAAGCTCTCTTTTCGCTAGGGTTTCCCCCCTCTATTGGTTTTCCAAGGAATCTCTTATGGAAGTGTATTGTAATCTTTATATTGTTGTTAATACAATAAAGCTCTCTTCTCGCTAGGGTTTCCCCCCTCTATTGGTTTTCCAAGGTATCTCTTATTTTTATCATTCTTCTCTTCTTTATTTCTCTCTAAATATCACTACACTATGGATATTGTTTTTAGAGCTGGATTAATTTTATTGTTTTCCTCGTAGAATTAAGTAACAAATTGTTGTATTCTGGTGTATTATTTTCTTTCGCTTGGCATCAAAGCTTGGTCAACTTGTTCGATTTGTGAGAGGAGTAGGACTAGTTTGAAATTAATTCTTGCTTGAATGGGAGTTGTGCATAGGAGGATCTATTTCCCATGGTACAAAGTAATGGCAAGCTCTAATGCAAGGATTGAGGTCAAGAAGTTCAATGGAACCAGCTGCAAGTTCTAGAAGCTCAAGATGGGGGACCTACATGTCGATAGAAATCTATGGTTTGTAGTTTTTGGTTCAAAACCTTCAGCCATGACTAATGAAGATTGGAAAGTGTTGGACCAAAAAGTGAGAAGCCTCATTAGGCTTTGTTTATAAGAAACGATGCTCCTTGATGTTTCAAGAGAAGTCTTCATCGCACTCCTCTGGAAGAAGTTGGGAAAACTATACTACAAAAAATCTTTGGTAAATAATCTTTTTTTCTACAAAATAAGTTGTATTCTTTATTGATGAATGATGGAGATTGTTGCAAAGCATTTGAATGCATTCAACATTATCTTGAGACAATTATATTCCATAGATGTGAAGATGTGTAATTTCCCTCTCTTGATTCACCCTAGATTTTTCCCACAAATCACAAATTGCTACGAATTAGGGTTAGGGGTTCATCTTACCAAATAAATATTTCTTTAATGATGCAATCTTGGGTTTGAATCCTGCAATCACCACATGAACAATATATGCAAAGATATGTACATGCTTCTGAGAGTTAGACAATTACATCACATTCATAGATTATCAACAATGCAAACATACTAGGATTGTGGGAGAAGGGACATGATGAGTCTGCCTGAAGCCATTTCCATAGCAAGCCTAAGAGGGTGTATACCACGGCCCTCCCCCTTGGTGGCTTGTATTTGCTTTCCCCATCAATGTCTCAACCCCCTAAAGACACTTGCCAACTTGTGGGATTGAGCAGAGGTCGCAAGTGGGCTCTTTTGGCATTTACCACTTCACCCCAGGCCCTTCCTTCTTGTGTGATTGGGCGAAGGTCACAAGTGGGCTCTTTTAACTCTTACCACTTAACCCCAAGCCCTTCCCACAAGGTAGGTTTCAGACACTCACGCATATTTATCATCAAAAATTATACATTAAACATACTTTAATATCCATGGAAAATGCATACACATGTAAACAATGATTGGAAAAAATACACCTGAATATATGTTTATATCTAGTAATAGGACTATGCTATGAGTATTTGCTTTCCCCATCAATGTCTCAACCCCCTAAAGACACTTGCCAACTTGTGGGATTGAGCGGAGGTCGCAAGTGGGCTCTTTTGGCACTTACCACTTCACCCCAGGCCCTTCCTTCTTGTGTGATTGGGCGAAGGTCACAAGTGGGCTCTTTTAACTCTTACCACTTAACCCCAAGCCCTTCCCACAAGGTAGGTTTCAAACACTCACGCATATTTATCATCAAAAATTATACATTAAACATACTTTATTATCCATGGAAAATGCATACACATGTAAACAATGATTGGAAAAAATACACCTGAATATATGTTTATATCTAGTAATAGGACTATGCTATGATGAACAAAATTGATTTCTTTCTTGTTCTCGGTCTGTATGTTTCTTCCTTAATCCATGATTTTTATATTCAGAAGATAGTGCTTATTGGACACGGACAGCTATGCACAGAATTAACTGCTCTTCAAATTATGGAGGGGAAGTTCCCTCTTTTGTTGATGGTTGCATAAAAGTAAAACACACTAAGTTCCTATCTTTTTTACTCAGCGGCAGAGTGTTAAAAGGCGCAGGACAACTGAGAAGGGGGGGTGAATCAGTTGTCACAAGAATTCAAACTTAAAACTTCAACACTTATCAATTCCACAACCACACTATTTTGTTATTAAGTATGAACATGAAATGCAGATAACAGAAAGAAAACTCAACACAATGAACACTAGATTTTTACGTGGAAAACCCAATGAGGGAAAAACCACGGTGAGGATTAACTTACAATATAAAGATATTATAAAACCGAATACAGAGGCTCACTGCCCAAAAGAGGACTCACTGTTCAAATACAAAGGCTCACTGCCTATAGAAAGGACTCACTGTCCAACAGGGAGGTTCACTGCCTACTGATACAAAAGAGAACAAAAGATCCACCACAGCAATTAACACACATCCGCAGCCTTGATCAGAAGATTGCAGAAACCTTCAACTCATTGTCTTCAGGAATCTAACACAATGAAGTACTGCTGTCTCTACTCACTTTCACACACTTCTGCTCTTTTGATTTGTGGCTTACTTCATCACTTTGCATCTACATCCAATTCTTCGCAATTCGACTTGCATTTATACCATCTTCAACCTTAGAAACTTTCTCCAAGGTCGGCCACAAGCTTCATTTCATAAATTCAAATTAGGTCAGCAACTCAACATTCCCGCGATGGAAAAGAATGAGAGTGGACCAATAAAACATTTATCCAAGACCAAAAGATAATGTCTCATATCAACCACACACTTCCTTAATTAAATTTAATTCTTCAAATGAAGTGTAAACACCAAGTCGGCCAAACCTAATGAAAACACAAATGATCATTGATGTACATGCTTCCCAACAAGAAGATAACACGCGGAAGACGCAAAACACTTCCTTATGCACGAGAACACATCTCAGGTTCCTTTAGATACATCCGCAGCAAGTGCAACAATCTTTGAACACTGAACTCCTTCCATCAGTCCATCTGGACTGTGCAAACACATACAACAACTCTGATACTTGACTTCTGGATCACCAAACCACAAACAATTTTTCCAAAACCAATAGAACACCATTATAAGACACATTCCAAAACTGCAAGGTCTGAAATAGAACAGAGGAGTACTGTGGAGCAGAAACATTTCTCCTAGTCCACAGAAGACCAACTCTGCCATAACAGTTCACACACCGATGAATGTAACTTTCACATCCCATCGAACCAAAAGCTATAACTCAGGAGATATCACCATCAGATCACCATTAGCAAACCTTCAGATCCACACAAGCATAGGATCAACACAGGAGAAACGCGGAGCACATACTGGAGCACATTCTGAACACATTCATAACTCTGACTTCTCTATTTATTAATTTTCTCAAAAGCACTTAGAAACTCATCATTTCAGCACATTTGCAACATCATAAAGATAGCTCCATGTACTCACAACATCTCAAAAGCATCTCAACTATACATGTACAATCTGAAACATACTGAACTGTGTTGACATCAATGACAACACCACCAAACTTGCTCATACTTGCAAAATAGAGCACAAGGGTGCATAAACTCAGGCGTTGCAGCTAAGGTTTTCTCTGGTTTCTACAAATCTTAACTACAACTAAGCTAACTTTTAATCTATCCTATTTCCTCTAGAAAAACAGAGCAAGAGGGTATAGGAGCGAGAATGGTATGGTTCGATCACTTGGACGAACTATCTCTTAGAATGCTTCTGAATGCTCTGAACTCCCAAATTATGCCGAAATAAAACTCATGCAAGTAATCATCAAACAATAGGCTAGATCTCAGGATTCCCAAGGAGGCACTATGTCCTTTCCAAGGTATAGGCTGAAAGATAGACTACTAGAAACAACATATGACAATAATCCTACTCTCTAAATTCCCAAGGAGAGACAATGCTCTTTCTGAGGTGTAGATCGAAAGAAAGATTATTAAGAACAACATACAATGACAAATTTTGAGACTTTTGGATCAAAGGCCCAAGGCTCTCCTGATTTATTATCTCAACTCCAATCAAAGATTACACTTTGGGACAGCAACTTGTGTCAAAGAGATAATCACACAAGAAGCGATCAACCAATAAAACATGAACATGGATTGAACATACCTATCTGAATAGAAAGAACGCAAGTTGTACGGAGTGTTTAGCTATAACAAATACAATTCAAGAACATATACTAAGCAAACAAAGTCAAAGGCTTTTTAGCTCAGCGTTTTGCTGCCGTGAAGTAAAGTTAAAATACAATGAGCCCAAGGCTCTTATTTATAGAAACTCAAAGGAGTAGGCAACCTTAAAGTCTCCTTGAGTTAACAATGAGTTCTTGTCAATCAATCAGCAAGATTTATTCCTATGTCTAAAAGTAGGTAACCTAACAGTTAGCTGGGAAGTCTACTTCAGTTAACTGATTCTAAACTAAAAGACAACTCCAAATAAAAAAGTGCCTCCAAAATAGACATCCACAATTAGTGGGAATAGACATGCATGATCAGTGGGACAGTGAGTTAACTTGGAAAGAGGTATCAAGTTAACTCTTGTTGTCATAAATGCTATTTTGGAGGGGTAGGACATCCTAACTAGGTGTTTTACACCTCATCACCTCGAGTCAACAATTCCTCTAACCAGTCGTTGACTGCCTCTGCATCTGGGCATCTGATACTACGTAAGATGATGATGTGTCAACACAGCATTTCCTCACCACCTGCAATCTGCACCTAATATTCAATAGTCTTGGCAGCTACGTCATCTAGCTTATTTGATATGGCTGGGATCTAACTTAACCTACAGTCAATAAGATCCCCGCGGAAACTGCTACGAATGAGATCCTGAAGCTGTGTTTGTACCTCAGCTAGCTCAACGTATGCACCTCCTTCATGCTGGTAAAGGCAATGGATAGATGTTACCAACGTTCTTACGAACTTGATAACACCTGCCACAATCTGTCAGTACTCAATCAATTCCACAGAGTTTGTATCATAAGCTTTCACTTTGTATGCAAGATGTTCTTTCCAAGTGTAAAGATGTTGCTTGTTCTCCTCTGTGGTAACTGATTTGTACGCCATCTGCAAGTCTGAGAGAGTGATCTCGTCCGCAAGCCTCTTCTCTGTTGGATCTTGCTCTGATTGTCGAATCTTCGCGCGAAGGTCATGGGCTCTGTACCTTAGCTGGTACAGCTCTGCAAGTATACACCGGCCCCTGATGACAAATTCTTCCACTTGATCTCTCAAGTGCTTTGCACATCATATCAGCTGACATTGCTAATGTTGTTCTGCGGGAAGCTCCAGCATTTGTTCGGACAACTTTTCTACAACTGCTAAAAATAGCCTTGTCGAGGGGTATTTTTTATGAAAAAAATCTGAGACATGGGTTTTGCTGAGAATAATTTTCTGAATGGACCCAAAATGTCAAAAATTCCAAAAAGTTACTTTTCCTCATACATGCAAGAGCCCTTTGGGGCAGAGGTTTCAGAGGCAGCAGAGGCTTATTTTTCTCGAAAAAATCTGACACATGGGTTTGTCTGATTTTTGAAATTGACTTTTTCCAAAAACCCTAAAAAATAGGGGTAGCAGGGCAACTTTTTCTAGAAAAATTTGGCACATGGGTTTTGTTGAAAAAGTTGTGTTGATCATACCCAAAAGGGCAGATCTATGAAAAACCTTCGTGTACTTGGATATGCAAGAAGATCTAAGACAAGAATAGAAGAAAAAGACAGGAAGAAGTTTGGAAGTTATCAACTGCCTCTTGGACCCTTCAAGAAAATCACGTCAAAATGTAGGCCTTGATGAACTGTCCCTTTGTGCAACTTATTCTTGAAAACATGAATAACACTGAGAAAATCCTCTGTCAAATCTTCAAAAAAACATTGTAGAGGAAAAATGCTTGTTCTTGAGCTTCAACCTACAAAGAAAGATGATGAATAATGATGCCTAGACTTGATAAATAGTGTTTGATGTTGAATCCATCAAGTTTGGGTGCCAACACATGAGTGAGGAGTCAATTTGCCTAATCTGGAGTTCACATAACTGATTTCCACCAATTTGGAGACGTTTTAGACATGAAAAGGCTTTCTAAATAGACAAATCCAATCAACTGCGCCTAGTTTGACTTTAGGCATCCAAGTTGAGGAGTTGAACATTTTTCATTCTTCTTTCTGTGACGAAGTACCTCCGTTTGATCTCTGATCTGGTTGCTCAATTGATCTTGAGGTGCTACTAACAAATCCATTGCAGAGTTGAATCAAATTTGAAGAAGTGTGCTTGGGAGCTGCAACGCTCAAAACTTGAACTTGAAGCCTCAAATTCTTGGGCGCCTTTTCCCAAGAAGGTGCATTTTTCACCAGACTTAGTCAGTTTCTTGGGTGTTCTTCAATTCTTCCAGTTTGACCCTCAGTGCTTTGATCTGAGATCACCAATGACTGATGAGTCTAGTGATCTTGTTGAAACATGGGATGGATAACCAGTTTAGTCCCGGAAAGGATGACTGGCTTCGCAAGTTGTCAAAGTTGATTTAGGGGTCTCAAAAGTATGGGCTCCCCTGGCCTGCAGGGGCGCCTTTGACCTTTTGTGTTGTCATTTTCAGTTTGCAACCTTTCACGAACAGCCCTAGTTTGATCTTTGTCGTCAAATGTTTGATCTGTTGAACCTGTTGATGGTGTCATTGCTGAGATTGATCAAGATGGAGGACTTCCTGGAGGTTACGGATCTTGAAGACTGCATCGGATTGCTCAAAAAGTTGGGCACCTATTTCTAGGAAGGCGCATTTTCCTTAACACTTAGTCAATTCATGTCTTTCATTCTACCTTTGCTTCCAGCATTTTACACTTGATCTTCGTTTGTGAGTGCTCAACAGGTCCTATGTGCTTGCAACTGGATTGATCGCGAAGATAAAAGGATGTTGAACAGATGCCTTGGAGAAAGCAGTTGCTGAAAACCTCAATAGGTGGCTCAAAATGATGGGCGCCCCTGGCCAACAAGGGCGCTTTTTCCTTACTTGACTGCCATCTTTGATGATATTTGCTTACAACATCTTCCGTCTCTGCCTCCATTTGTCGGTGATCAATGAACCAGGGAATCTTGCTTGACGATGCGCCGAAAAGCCAGTAGAATTACGAAGGAGATGACTGTCTCTACAAAACTTGATGACTGCCTTTGACCCTTTGAATTCATGGGCGCCACTGGCCAACAGGGGCGCTTTTGGCTGTAGTTTCATCATTTTTCTTTGAAAATCTTCATCTCTTTGCGTTTCGCGTTTGTCGTGTAGCTTGACTAGCTTGCGCATTGTCATCAACGACGCAAACGTGTGCATCTTAGCAATCACCTTCACCATGTTGCGTGTACGAGTGTTGTAAAAATGGCTAAGGCATGGACTGCGTAGCCTCTTCCTTGTAGCAAGGCGTGCATCTTCCAAACTCGGTCAATTTTTAGCATTTTTCACTTTTGAAAATCCCCTCCGTCACAGAGCATCTTTTTAGCATCTTTCACCATGGATTCTTTGTTGAATATTTTGAGGCTTAGATTTTGATACATAGTACTGGCCATCTGCCATTAATGGCTGTGGAGGTCCTAGCTTTTCTCCTGAAAACATGAAGTAGACCCACCAGAGTAAAACAAACTTTTTGGTGATTTTGACTTGATGAGTGTGATCGTGAAGTCATATTATCTTATCAAAATCATTTTCAACTAATTCTAGAAAGGTCCTATTTTCAGGGATTTTCCTAAAAACAGGGGTACAAAACCCTAATTTTCATATTTTCAGAAATTTGCAAGCATCTTCCTTGTTGTAAACCTACAAAAAGCCTATGTTTTGTTTGACCTAAAAAGGACTTTTAACAATAATTTTACATGATTTAGACCATTTTGATCAAAATGCCTTATTGAAGCAAAAATTTATTTTGGGTACAACAGAGAACTAATAGGTTAGTTCAAAGAATGATTACTGATAAGGATTAATAATTGTTGCAAGCATCATTATTGCATAATCGTACATAATATATATGTGTGTGTACACACACACACACACATATATGTTTTATATAAATACATAGATATATATATAGATAATTATTCCTAGTTGATTTCCATCTTCCAATAATCACTTTATATGATTTTATATATATTTAGATATATTTATATATTTATAATTAATTCTATTCAACTTACTTCCCTTATTGATTTACCGTTTGTCTTCATTTATCTCCTCTTGAGCCAACCTCTTCCCATATATTTCTTCCTCTAATTCTGAGTATATCATATGAATGTATCTTTTGTTATATTCCCCAAAATTCCTTCTTTGGTCTGCTCCAATCTGTTCTTATTCCATTCTGTTGCCTTTCTAAGTGTCGATCCCTCATCCTAACAGCATGATCGCTGCCCTTTCCAAACTAATTGATCACTTTAAAGTTAAAAGGTAACTATATTTAATTCCATCGCTGCTTTTATTTGCTGACTTAAGTCCATTGCTGCATATACTATTAGTTACAGTTTATATCATTTATGTTAATTCCTTTCTATATTATATACACTATTTTATATTTACACATCTAATGTATTACATGTTTCTTGTTTAACATATATGTATATTTCAATATTTACAATTATAATAATATTTAGGATGTTAATATTTATATTTATATTTTGATAATTGTAATTATAATATTATCTTATAATAATTATAATTATAATTATATTAAATTGATAATATTTCTTTTTATATTTTTAATATGTATTTTGTTATTTATTTTACTTGTTTATTTGTATTTCCATGCTTTCTATCTTAGTGTTACAATTTCAGGGTCATGACAAGATGGAGGAGGAAGATCCAAGCATTACCTTCTTGTGTTCATTGCTAGACACATGGGACAAACTTGTCATGGCAATCAATAACTCTATCTCCAAATTGAAACTTGAGGAGGTGGTGGTTGCGTTATTGTTTGAACAAATGTAATGTCCCCTGTCCTAGTTTGCCCTAGACTTTTCCTATGGGTTACAATTTCCACAAACTAGGGTTAGGGTTTTCACCTTGTCAACTAAATAGCTCCTTGATGATGTAATCCGAAATTGCAAAACCTGCATTCAATCCATGAACAACATTCCCAAACATGCATATATACATTTGTTAGCATTAATCCATGGCAACACATTTATCAATAATGCAACCTATTGTGAACTAGGAGTAACATGGTGGGTCCGCCCAAAGCCATTTGCCAAGCCTAAGAGGTTGTATACCACAACTCTCCCTGCTGGCGACTTGTACCTACTTTCCCCAACCATGTCCAACCCTAGAAGACACTTCACCTACTGGTGGAAGCCAGCGGAGCTTATAGTGGTCTAGGCCTACCACCTCTCCATGGCCCTTCCCTTCTTTGGTCCAAGTGGACTTGAGTGGGACCTCCACCCATCCATGGCCTATCCTTGCCTTCGAACAGAGCGGATCTTAAGTGGGGTCTCTGGGCACCACTTTCTCAGGCCCTTCCTCCTGAGCAGGTTTTCAAACATACAAAAAATGTAATAGCAATTATACATAACAAATGTAACTATTATGTACTAAGAAAACACTTCGCCTACTGGAGGAAGCTAGCAGAGCGTATGGGTGTCTAGGCCTACCACCCCTCCATGGCCCTTCCCTTCTTTGGTCCGGGCGGACTTGAGTGGGACCTCCACCCATCCATGGCCTATACCTGCCTTCAAACTAGGCAGATCTTAAGTGGACTCTCCACTCATCCATGGCCCCTCCTTGCATTAGGAATAGGCGAATCTTAAGCAAGGTCTCTAGGCACCACTTTCTTAGGCCCTTCATCCCGAGCAGGTATTCAAATGCATTCAAACACTCAAATTTATCCTTAGGCATTAATATTCAATAGTATCCATACATGTTATGGCATTCTCAAGAACAACATCTAGATCCATGCCTACAGTAATAATGCATATTAATACTAGAAATGCTATGCAGATCTCTTTACTCCTTTCCCAAGTCGATTCCCTATTCTTAGCACTCAGGAGATATCGTCAGTGTAGATCAATCACGTAAGAATCTATTATCCGTAATTATACTAAAACATCACAATTACTTATAAGGTTCAATAATTGCCTAGTCGTATATGATACATATATTATATAAATATATATATATGTAATTAATTTTAATGATCATCTTTACTTGAATGATATATATATATATATATTTGAACTTATTGCCCAAAATATATCTTGCCAACAATACTTAATCCAATGGATTTATTCCTTTCCAATCTGCTACACTATTCAGATTTTCGATTTCCTCTTTCTTGAATATAGATATATTTCTATTTGTTGTTTTGTTTTCAGATTTCCTTCTCTTTTCACCAATGCTTATCTGTTTTGGACTCATCTCCTTTGTACAACCTAATTTACCAATGGCCGCACACTTGCCAAGGGATATGTTCCTTGGTATCTTACTGGCCTGTTTTGGAGGGACGTGTCAGATCACTTCAATCGTAGCTTTTAGTGATATTAGTGATTGCTGAGATTATGAATTGATACCAATGCTTTTAGGAATTGATAAAGTGATTTAAGATTATTATTTGTTTATTTAATTTAAAGCATAGTCATTTTCAGATTTAGTTTTCTTATATAATAACAACTACAATATCAACTTGTTTTATTTTGTATTTATAATAATATAATATTATCTAATATTTATATTACCAATATTTATATTTATAATTATAATATTATCTTGATAATTATAATTATAATAAAATTGCCAATATATATTTATTTATTTATTATTTATTTACATTTCAATGTTTGGTTATTTTTATATTTTAGTGTTGCAATTCGGGGGACATGACAGTCCACCCCACCCAAGATTGCTTGTTCTCAAGCAATCACAACTAAGATTTGTAAGAATATTGCTCCCTTTTGTATCCCAAATTTGAGGGGGTCACACCTTTTCACTTCAATAGTTACAACTCTTCATTGTATTTGGATACTAATAATAATTTAGATTTAGATAGGTTATTTTGTTAGTGCCTCCCAACCCCATAAGCCCTTTGACAGACAACATTAACATTTTCATAGTTTTTAAGCATAGAGTAAACACAATGACAACCTCCACATGAATCAGAAATTAAAGCAGACAACCAAATAGCTCAACCAAGCAAACAAGTAACTCAAGCAACCAACCAACCAACCCCAACACACAGGCAAGTAGCTCAAGTAAGCAAACAAGTAGCTCAAGCAAGCAAGCAACTAGCTCAAGCACATAAGCAAGTAGCTCAAGCAAAAAAACAAGTAGCTCAAGCAAGCAAGCAACTAGCTCAAGCATACAGACGAGTAGCTCAAGCAGGCAAACAAGTAGCTCAAGCAAGAAAGTAAGTAGCTCAAGCAAGCAAGCAACCATCTCAAGTAGGCAAGTAGCTCAAGTAAGCAAACAAGTAGCTCAAGCAAGCAAGCAACTAGCTCAAGCACATAAGCAAGTAGCTCAAGCAAAAAAACAAGTAGCTCAAGCAAGCAAGCAACTAGCTCAAGCATACAGACGAGTAGCTCAAGCAGGCAAACAAGTAGCTCAAGCAAGAAAGTAAGTAGCTCAAGCAAGCAAGCAACCATCTCAAGTAGGCAAGCAAGTAGCTCAAGCACGCAAGCAACCAACTCAAGCAAGTAGGCAAGTAGCTTAAGTAGACAAGCAAGTAGCTCAAGGATACAAGCCAGCAGCTCAAGCAAGTAGGCAACCAGCTCAAGCACACAACCAAGTAGCTCAAGCACGCAACCACGTAGCTCAGGCACGCAACCAACTAGCTTAAGCAACTTGATAGACAAACACATGAGTACACAATATACACTTGAATACACATAATACATAAAGTCTACACAGGATGGCAGGAAAGATGCTCTGATACCACTGTAATGTCCCCTATCCTAGTTTGCCCTAGACTTTGCCTATGGGTCACAACTTCCACAAACTGAATAGCTCCTTGATGATGTAATCCGGAATTGCAAAACTTGCATTCAATCCATGAACAATATTCCCAAACATGCATATATACATTTGTTAGGATTAATCCATGGCAACACATTTATCAATAATGCAACCTATTGTGAACTAGGAGGAGCAACATGGTGGGTCCGCCCGAAGCCATTTGCCAAGCCTAGGAGGTTGTATACCACAACTCTCCCTGCTAGCGACTTGTACCTGCTTTCCCTAACTATGTCCAACCCTAGAAGACACTTCACCTACTGGAGGAAGCCAACAAAGCTTATAGTGGTCTAGGCCTACCACCCTTTATGGCCCTTCCCTTCTTTGGTTCGGGCGGGGACTTGAGTGGGACCTCCTCCCATCCATGGCCTGGACAGGGCAAATCATAAGTGGACTTTCCACTCATCCATGGCCCCTCCTCGCATTGGGAATAAGCGGATCTTAAGTGGGGTCTCTAGGCACCACTTTCTCGGGCCCTTCCTCTTGAGCAAGTTTTCAAACACATAAAAAATGTAATAGCAACTATACATAACAAATGTAACTATTATGTACTAAGAAAACACTTCGCCTATTGGAGGAAGCCAACCGAACTTATAGTGGTCTAGGCCTACCACCCCTCCATGGCCCTTCCCTTCTTTGGTCCGAGCGGACTTGAGTGGAACCTCCACCCATCCACAGCCTATCCCTACCTTCGGACAGGGCAAATCTTAAGTGGACTCTCCACTCATCCATGGCCCCTCCTTGCATTGGGAATAGGCAAATCTTAAGCAGGGTCTCTAGGCACCACTTTCTCAGGCCCTTCCTCTCGAATAGGTTTTAAAACACTCAAATTTATCCTTAGGCATTAATATTCAATAGCATCCATACATGTTATGGCATTCTCAAGAACAACATCTAAATCCATACCTACAATAATAATGCAGATCTCTTTACTCCTTTCCCAAGTCGATTCCCTGTTCCTAGCACTCAAGAGATATCGTTAGCATAAATCAATCACATAAGAATCTATTATCCGTAATTATACTAAAACATCACAATTACTTATAAGGTTCAATAATTGCTGCAAGCATCATTATTGCCTAGTCGTATATTATACATATGTTATATAAATATATTTATATAAATATATATATATGTAATTATTTTTAATGATCATCTTTACCTGAATGTATATATATATATATATATGAACTTACTGCCTGAAATATATCTTGCCAACAATACTTAATCCAATGGATTTATTCCTTACCAATCTGCTACACTATTCAGATTTTCGATTTCCTCTTTCTTGAATATAGATATATTTCTATTTGTTGTTTTGTTTTCAGATTTCCTTCTCTTTTCACCGATGCTTATCTGTTTTGGACTCGTCTCCTTTGTATAGCCTAATTTACCAATGGTCGCACACTTGCCAAGGTATATGTTCTTTGGTATCTCACTGCCCTGTTTTGGAGGGACGTGTCAGATCACTTCAATTGTAGCTTTTAGTGATATTAGTGATCACTGAAATTATGAATTGATACCAACGCTTTTAGGAATCGATAAAGTGCTTTATGATTATTATTTGTTTATTTAATTTAAAGCATAGTCATTTTCAGATTTAGTTTTCTTGTATAATAACAACTACAATATCAACTTGTTTTATTTTGTATTTATAATAATATAATATTATCTAATATTTATATTACCAATATTTATATTACCAATATTTATATTTATAATTATAATATTATCCTGATAATTATAATTATAATAAAATTGCTAATATATATTTATTTATTTACATTTCAACGTTTGGTTATTTTTATATTTTAGTGTTGCAATTTGGGGGACATGACAACAAATGAGGCAAAAAACTTCAAAATTTGTCAAGGATGCTCTATTCGTGAGAGGTCATTAGAATGAGAAAGGAAGAGCAAGAAAGGAAAAAGGCAGATCCAAGTCTCCTAGAAAGCCAAAACTGAAATGCTAGAGCTGCAAGAAAAAAAGGCCATATTCATAAGTTCTAAAAAGAGAAGGATTTAGACTCCAAAATCTCTCCAAAAAAATCTAGAGATGTGTTCCTAGCATCTTCAAGCATGCATGCATGCACTAATGCATGGTTGATCGGGTTTCGCACTTCATACCACGTGACTCTACACAAGGAGTGGCTTTTTGATGATGAAGGTAACGTCTTCTAAGAAGACAATTCATTTCAAAGTATGGTTGTCCATGGGAAGGTAAATTTGGTTTTTCTCATGGAAGGGTGAAAACCCTAACTAATGTATTACACATCCTTAGTCTAGCTAGAAATTTGATTTCTCTAAGTAGAAAGAATGATGCAAGAGTGCAAGTTGTTTTTAGCAAGGATGGATGTAAAAGGGTGAGATGAGCCACAATGTTAGCCAAAGGAGTTTACATTGGAACTCTATTTCAGCTTGATGCAAGCACCATGATTGAATGTAATACTTTAGAGGCTTATGATCATGAACAACAAAAGCTTCTTGCTAAAAAGGCATTGTTGTGGCATGAGCATTTAGTTCACATTGGTGAGAGAGGTCTAGGCACCTTGAAGTCTAAAGATATGGTTGAGGGGCTTGTTGATCGTTCTTTAGATTTTGATTTCTATGAACATTGTGTGTATTGGAAACAAAATCATGTTAAGTTCTATTTTGTGTCTTCTAGATCTTAAGTGATTTTGCATTTGGTTCCTATTGATGTACCTTGCTTCAACAAATCCCTTTACTATGTATCTTTTAATGATGATTTCTCCAAAAAGTGTTGGGGTTTCTTTCTCAAGGAATTAAGTTTTTTGTAGGTTCAAAACTCTTGTGGAGAACCAAAGTGACAAGATCAAGACTTGGAGAACAGATAATAGTAGAGAATCCTATTCAACAAAGTTCGAAAAAATTTATTGAGGAAAATGGCATAGCAAGACAAAAAGAAAATTCCATACATCCCTCAATAAATGGAGTGCCAAAATAGATGAATGGAACATTAATGGAAAAAGCTACAAGTATGATTAGTAGTTTAGGTTTGGAGCAAAAGTTTTGGGCTAAAGCCATGAGTACTACTTGTTATCTTATCAATCGATCTCCTAAATCAGCTCTAGTTGATAAGAACCTTGAGGAGGTTTGGATATGCAAGAAGCCCTCACTTCAACATCTCTAAGTGTTTGGTTATGATGCATACATGCATGTTCCTAAGAAGAAGAGATCCAAGTTGGATTTCAAAGATGAGAAATGCATCTTCATTAGTTATAGTGAAGGTGTCAAAGGATACAAACTTTGGAATCCTATAATTAAGAAAACTATGTACAGTCATGATGTGATATTCAAAGAGATCAAATCATCTTCTATTGAGCAACTTAGAAATAAAGAGCAACAAATAATATAGCTAGAGCCAAAGATCAAGAAAGCTACCCCAAAGACTAAACAAGAAATTCAGCATGCAAGATCTATTCATGGAGTTGAAGCAAATGAGAGTTGAGATGAAGTAGCAGAAGAAGAAGAACCTCATACTCTATTGCTCTAAAGGTCTAATCAACAAAGGAAAGCACCTATAAGGTATAATTATAGCCCATCTGATTTCAGATGCCTTTTTACTTTGACTGCTAACATTGATGAGCCCATAACAATGAGAATGGATTAGGGTCTATAGAAAAAAATTATGGAAGAAGCCCATGGATGATGATATGACTGCACTAGAGAAGAATGATACATGGGACTTAATGAAGCTTCCTAAGGACAAGAAAGTTGTCGACTACAAATGGGTTTTCAAAAAAAAAAATAGTTCTGAAGGAAAGATCAAAAATTTCAAGCCAAGACTGGTGGCGAAAGGTTATTCTCAAGTTGAAGGGATAGATTTTGGTTATATTTTCTCTCCAATTGCAAAATTAACTTCCATTAGATTTCTATTATCTATTGTTGTTGCATATAATCTTGAGATTCAGCAGATGGATATTAAGACAACAATTTTGCATGTAGAGAAGAGGAAATCTACATGAATGAACCTGAGCACAATGCTGAAAAAGGCAAAGAAAAACTAGATTGCAGATTGAAGAAGTTTCTCTATGGTTTGAAGCAACCACTTAGGATGTGGTATCTGAAGTTTGATAATCAATTTATCATCATTGTTTTATAGTTGATGATATGTTGCTAATCAATAACAATATGGGTATGATTAAGATGCTTAAAACTCAACTTTCATCTCAATATGATATGAAGCGCCTAGGGGCAACCAAGTTCATTCTCGAAATGGAGATTAGGTGAGATAGGGTTAACAAGAAACTTTGATTAAACCAGAAAAAAGTATGTTAACTCTGTTATGCAGCACTTCAAGATGCATGATAATAAGCCAAAATGCTCCCATACCTATGAAAACAAAGTTGTTAGTGGAACAATGTCCTAAGACACCTATTGAGATTAAGGACATGAGTCATATTCCATATGCTAGTGTTGTTGGAAGCCTAATGTATGCAATGGTCTATACAAGACCAAATATTGCACAAAAAGCGAGAGTTTTGCAATGAAAAGGGTTTTCAAATATCTCTGTGGCACTTTAGCGTACTCAATTTGCTACATAGGGTTTTGTTGATGTAAATTAAGCTAGAGATAGTGATCAAAGGATATCCACCAATGGTTATATATTTAGCCTATTTGGTGGTGCAATTAGTTGGATGAGTAGGAGGCAACCTATTGTTGCTCTTTAAACTACTTAAGTTGAGTACATAGCAGCTACCCACGCTTGCAAAGAGATAGTTTAGCTTTGAAGATTGTGTTCAAATGTTGGCCTAAAACATGATGCAATATGAACTGGTTTTGACAGTCAATGTGCAATTAACTTGGCCAAAGGACATCAATGTGCAATATCACTTTGTTAGAGATATGGAAATGGATTCTGATCAAGAAGGTGGACACTTTACAAAATGTTGCAAATTCTTTGGCAAATCCCATGACCGCAAATAAGTTTTCCTAGAGCAAGAAAACTATGGGTCTTTCAACCCCTCACTTGTAATCTCATGGTTATTGCAGTTTTGCAATGTGTACAACAAGTGGGAGATTGTTAGGAAAGTATTATACGCTTCGCATAATATTATTGTTTGGAATGTTTGATTAGGTCTGCTAAAAGACAAAAGCACAAGGAGACACCTAAGAACAAATTTGGTTGAGAAGTAACAAATTTGTTAAGAAGAAGACAAAACTGTTAAAATAGAATTATCTATTTTTGATAAGGTTGTTTTAATGTGCACACTTATTTGGACACATTTTGGAATACTTCTAAGAGAGCTTTTGGGAATATTTGCCACTTGATGAGGTGTCATGTTGGTTAGCCCATGGTTTTACTTTTGTATACCACAAATGGCTTCCAAGTCCGCTACTTGCCTCTATAAATAAGTCTTGGGTGAACAGTTTGATTCATTCAAAAGGGTTATCTTTGTAAGTATTGAAGATGGAAGGGAGACAAGTATTGGATTCTTCAGATGTTTTGAAGAATGCATTGCAGAGTTATGCTGTTGGATTGTCTCCTGAATTGAAGATTGAAGATCTTCTAAGAAGAGTTCATCTTTAGAAGTGTATTGTTATCTTTATATTGTTGTTAATACATTGAGGCTCATTTCTTGTTGGGTGTTTCGCCTCCATGTGTTTTCCCAAGGTATCTCCTATGTTCTATTATTCTTTTCATTATTTGCTAGGTTACCGAATCGCCTAGGTTTGCCCAGCGATTCCCGTTTGGAATCGTTTCGGGTACGGATTCGGAATCGAATCGCTGTAGAATCGCACAGGAATCGATTTTCGCTCTGTGGGTTCGATTCCAAAACTTGAAAAGCGATTCCCGACGATTCCCGACGATTCCCGAAGTTTTTCAGACGACGTGGCGATTCCAACACGTTTTTTTTACCTTTTTTATTTCCGCCAGTTGACTTTTGCCTCGATTTCTGCGAATTTTAGGGCAAAACACTTGACAAAAACGCGGATTTTGACGTTTATTTGCAGACGCGGATTTCGTTCGATATTTTTCGTGACTACCAGACACGCGAAAAGGGTTTGACGGCATACGAAAACGCACAGATAAACCGGCACGGGCATAGACTTTAGAGAAACACGCAGGCACGGGGGCATAGAGAAACCACAGGCGGCGCGGATTGACCACAAAAACGCGACCACAAAACGCGCGACCACAAAACGTATAGAGGAACTGGAATACAGGCGCGGCGGATACAAGTGAACAGAAAACGCGACCGAGAAGCGCGCGCGCGACCAGGTAGGGTTTCCATTTTTCACATTTATTTTTGTTTTTTTTAATTTTTTAAAAATTTTCTGATTGTTTTAAAAAACGAAAAATTCAAAATCTTTGAAAAATTAAAATAAATATATAGTTATAGTATAATTTTTAAAATATAAATTTATTATACTAATATACTAGTTAGCTAATATATATAATTTTTAAAATATAATATTGATAATTTCATATATTATTTTTAAAATATATTATTCATATATAATTTAAAAAATATAATATTCATAAATCATAAATTATAATTATACTATTTAAAAAATTTATAATTATTTTATAAAATTAGAAATTATAATCTTAGATTTATGAAATTTAGATTTAAATTTTAAAATATTTATAATTTATATAATTTAAGATTTTAAAAAATTATAATTTATTATTATTTCATATATTATTTTTAAAATATATTATTCATATATAATTTAAAAAATATAATATTCATAAATCATAAATTATAATTATACGTCGATACGATTTAAAAAATTTATAATTATTTTACAAAATTAGAAATTATAATCTTAGTATATTATGTTTCAAAAATTGAAATTTGTCATGGTATTGTTTATCATATGTATTGGTATATGACATTCTAAACTTATTTTGTTTCTATGTTGCATATATATATATATTTAAATATTTTATTATATTTTTGTATGGACGTACCCGATTCCGTACCCAAGCCCCCAAATTTTTTTGCCGTACCCACGTACCGTACCCACGTACCCGTACCCGTGCCCGTACCCGATTCGGCAACTTAGATTATTTGTTTCTAAGTATTATTATTCTGTTGAAATTGTTTTCATATTTGAATTTGTTGTATTGCTTTCCTCGTACATACAGTTGAGTAGGAAATTGTTGCATTCAGGTGCATTATTTCCTTTCAAGATTCAGATCATAGAAATAATTTTTGCTTGCAATTACCTTCTGCAGATTGACAAAACCATAACTCACACAAGACTTCAGACTTATAGTTAAAATTTGACACTAGAGAACATAAAGACCATAGGACACACTGTACAAATTTGACCAAGCGATCTGTTTTATATAGAGAATACTTATTCAGATTGTTGTCACATTTGACCGATGTTTCAATATCCATCATTGCATCTGATTCCTAACTGGGTGAAATCAAATCTATTTATGCACCTTCCATTATATTTGCCTCTGAGGTAACAGAAAAACTGTTCCGCACTCAAGCTTCAAACAACAAATAGAACAAAAATATCTGATTCGACTCTAAAATTGTGTAACAAAAAGATATCTCTACCCACTACCCAGAGTATTTGGCTCCAATATAAAGTGTTCAATTTTCCTGCATATGGCTCCAGCAAATATATATATATATATATATATATTTGGCCATTACCCGGCTCCAAATAAGTTTCCAGCACAATAAATATCCAAAACTAAAGTGAGCAAGCAAACTGTGATGTTCCTATGTAAATATTCTGCTCTAGAACAAAATATCTCCCTGGGTAAATAATGTGGCTCCAAGATATACAATTAGTAAAATAGAAGATACCCTTTGCTAGGGAATAAACTTCTTACCACTCTATATTCAAACCTTAGATCCCAAGGTTTCACCTCTCATTTAAAAAATAAGTATGCTCAAGCCTCAAACATACACACACATTTTATTAAACCTGCGCAAACTAAAGATATCTAGTGGTTGGGCCATAGTAAAACACTATTGCTAATTAATTTGGAGGCATTCCCAAGATCTTAAGAGCATATACATTTCCCCGACAATATAATTCATTTCGATCCATTTTAGTTAAGAATCCACATCTAAACTTCCTCACCTGCAGATCCGCCACACACCAAACCTACTCACTTAATAATTGAAACAAATCAATGGCCAGCAATAACCAACCAGAGATTTACAGTCCATGGAAAAAAGGAGGATACAAAGATACATACCACAACACATTTGTTGCTTTACTAAGATTTGAACACCTGGTCGCATATGTCCTCCACTCATCATTTCTGTCTTCATAGACACCTCCTCTTGCTCCCATTTTTCTTTACATTTTTTGGATTCAGCATTGAGTGTTGTAACTTGTATGTGCGTCATTTAATTCAGAACCAACCTTTTCACCATGATCAATCTCTGCCACTTTGACCAATTCTACACTCATCAAAGCACTTTGACCATGTGAAACTCTTTCATGTTCCAGTAAAATATTAGGCTTCTCTCTATGAATAATAGCATTTACATACCCTTGTGCACTTGCTTTTGCATTTCCTTCACAGCATTGTTAGTTTTCTCTTCCTGGAACCACAGCTCAATATCTCCCATGATTTGTTTCTCCATGTTTTTGCAAGAAAAGGCTCCATACTAACAAATTATATATTAATGATTGGCAATGAATTAAGAACATGCTAGTATATCCAGTCATGCTTCTGTTGAATGAATCACCATTGATATTTTGCAGAAAGAACTTCCTTGTACTGTTGTGCAGCTGTGTCCCAACTAAGGTCTTGACTCATACAATGCTTCAAGTGGCATTTAAATTTGCTTCAAGTCACAATATTCCTGTAAAGCATACCCAGAGTACATGGATCAATGCTGATGATTCTGCAAGTTCAAATGTTAACCCAGTGTCAGAGTCTGCAAATGGATCATAAGGTTTGACTGTGTCTCTCAGCCCCCAACAACACAAACAGGAATTTAGTATTGAGGAATCACTGATGGAGGCCTTATTATGTCATTGAGTATGGCAGGAGATCAATATCCATTGAGAAGATGGTCTTTTGGGTAGCATCTTCCATGGCCATCTGAAATTTAGCTGAAACCTGCACATTCACTATCATTTACGCACAACCTCTTACACTCATCAGCCTTTGAACATGTCAGCAGGATCTTTCATGTGGAAACCAGGGAAACAAGTACAAGTGGCCTCAGGGTTGTATATACAAAATTCATTGGTTCCACACAGGCTGTTAATGGAACATTCGCTGGGGAGTGCCACCCAAGAGGTGTTCCAGATGCCTCTAAGCTACTGAGAAAAAATTAAAACCTCTCGTGATTGAATCTGCACCATACACTGTTTGGTAACTTGAACTCCTTTAGTGAATGCCATTAAAAACAATGATACCATTTCTTTTGCCTCAGCAACTTGACCCACCAATGTCATTCCTCTTTAAAAAAATCAATGTCCAGCAAAGATATACCTTTTGGATCAATGGATAGGATTAAAACGGAGAAATAGCCAAAGTGTGCACTATACATTTTACTGATATGCCTAAATTGATAGAAATCCACCACGTTTTCCCAAAATATCTCACCATCTTTTTCATAAGGCAACAGTTGCAAAATACATTCATTTTTAAAAATATGTATTTGCACCATATAAATTTATTTTCAAAAGATTATGACATTGTGCCCCTCTTAATCAACTTCAAAAGTTGTAGGCCCACCAATGATCTTTGTTCCATATTACCATAAGTAAATACAAGAAAGGTGAAACTTCATACATTAAAATTTAAATTTTATCTCCCTGCCCCAAAAATGGTAAAAACTTCATACCCATTGGAAAATATAAAGAATCTGTGAAATTCAAATCCCCTTCAAAATACTAGGGAGACTTCTCCTATCTCTCCAACATATCACCCTTGTAAATGGACACAATGGGAAATTTGCAATTTGGGAATGAGGAATATGACTTTATGCCAAAAAATTGATAGCTAATGCAAAATTTTAAAAATGCAGAAAAAATGCCAACACACCTACCACCACAAAGGTTAAAGCATATGCCAAGTAGAAAAGGCTTAAGAAATATGCATGCACTTGTTGGATTTGGTAAGCTCAATATATTTTCTTTCATGTGACCTATGCTACAAAATGAAATAAGATATGGTCAAGTGTGATGTCACTCTTCACAGATTACCTGACCAACAGACTATCATTTAATATGTCTTCCAATGAAGTCCTACTATGAAATCAAAATGCCAATTTGTTCTATCCAACTATATTCTTGTACCATATAAATTATTCCCTCATCTAACGAATTGTCAATAAATCCTCCTAAGAGGTCCAATATGAACTTTACGAACTATTTTGGTCAATCATTAGCCATCAGATCAGACAGATTATGCTACCAGCAAATACTAACTCGTAATACCTTGGTAAGTCAACCATCAAACAAATGTCTTTGCACTGGACATTCACAGGTTTAGTATGAAAGCCAAGAAATTTAACTTCTCATATGTTATCAATCATTACTTACAACTTGCAGTCAGTACTATGTTTTTTGCAATATGTTATGAATTATAATCCCATCAATGACTAATTACCAATAGTGAGAACACTAAGGAACTACTGAAACAAGCAAATCATTTGGAAAGAACCATAATCCAGTAGTCAAAAATTATTCTGAATCTTTTGAGTTTATGAAAATGTTTCATCTTTAAGCAGAAGTTCCATTACTCAAACAAGATAGAACTTTTCTTTAAAAAATTAAGTGGAGGGCATTTATACACATTAGCCATAGAAATAAAGGTACACATAAGCCAGTTATAAAACCATAAAGCCAATCAAATCATCTCAGAAATTAATCTCAGATGTATAAAGAGAAAGGAACTGAAAATTATTGGTAATGAAAGATACACCAAAGACTGCTGGCAGAGTAGGAGTCACTGGGAGGACGAAGTCCCAAACAGTAACACTAAGTTTCACACGAATGGAAAAAGCATCCTGATTGTCTTCATCCATGTCCATGCTGCCATTTTCACCTGAAACTGAAAGCAATGGGTATTGGAGCAATCTTTGCAATCCTGCAGTGACAGCTCTTAATCCTTCTAACTGCATCCAAAATAGCACAATGCAATGGTGATTGATTTTAGGATATTCCAAAGATATCTTCTTGAAAAGTGTCGAGGAAAAAAGTCTGTCCTATCAACTTACCATTTCATACACTGGTTTTCCTTGAGAAGACTCAGCTATAGCTAGAGTATTTTCCAGCTCTCTTCTAATTTCGCATTTGTCGGATTCAACCACACCCTCCTCTGTAGAACTGCAAGGATGAATATCCATGCTCAATGATAAGGGCCAAAGAACACTGGACAATCTTTATGCTTCCAAGTATTAAACATATCATGTTAGACACCTTTAACCTATACAAGGCATACACTAACAATCTTGACCACTAGCCTTGTATTGACAAAACCACCTACAGTACCAACTGACCTCTAGAAGGCAATTGAACAAGCTAGAGTATTACTCTGCATCTGCCTTCACAGCGTTGATGACTATTTGTCCCTCGTAAAGTCCAGGAGGTTGTTCTGAAGGAATATCCACAGAAACCCATATAGCAGAAGTTTCTCTGCAAGCAATTAAACCTATTTCAGGGACAAATAGAAACTACAAATAACTTATCAGTCAATTTTACATCACAATTAGAGAACTTTTAAAGAACCTTTAAAAATCAATTTTCCAAATCAGTCATGAACTTGCCATTCTGAAAATAACCTAAAAAAGACAATTCAAAGATGACATAACATTTAATATTTCTAGCTGAAATATCTACCCAGGAAGCAAGCTAATCCGTGCACAGGGTAAATTCACTGGGACAAGTGCATCAGGTACACCAAGAATTGGAACCACACGCCTCAGTGTCAAACATCTTCCAACTTCTAGCCTGTTTAAGCATGAGACAAATAAGTACCATTTCATACAGGTTAAATGTTAATCAACTATCAGTGATATTGAAGAAACACCGCACTGAATTGCATTTGGATTGCTTGCCTATCACCAGAACTGGAACACAAGTCTGTACAATGAACTTGAACATGCCCAGCAGCACCGCCACTAGCCCATGAAACTTTTGGACGCAAGGCAATCTGTGCACTTTCCCTCTCATTCCTTGCTACAAGCATGGAAATCTGCAGGAAGACGGATTCATTTTAAGGACTAAAAGTTTCAAAATTAATGTATTGTCACATATTAAGAAATTAACAGAATGAAATGGGAGACAAATACATCAAAATAGTGAGGCCATTTCACATAATACAAATTATTGAATTCTCATATTGTTAAATTGAATACTAAAAATGACAAAGTCCTAATATCTAATATAGGCAATTTATGATGTTTCAACTAATAAATCAACATGCTACAATTCAATAATGTGAACCTATAATCACATAAAGACCAATAAAGAGGCTAAGATTTGAGTCATGCATTATATAGCCTTGGTAGGGCAGCTTTCTATGAAGCCTGCTGTCAGCTGCCACTCATTTACCAGAATCTTCCATTGCCTCCGATTGCTTGTTCCTAGCACAGTTGAGAAACTCTGCGAGTACTCGTGCATCCAAAAAGCAAACGAGTGCTCACAAGAATAACTCAGGGCCAAGTCATTAAAAAAGCTTCCCACAATTTTACTGGAAAACTCACTGTACTCGTAGAAAAACCATCATAACTCGTGATTCATGAAAAACTCAACCACCATATTTCACTTAGTATTTGAAGTTTGGTCAATGGTAGCAAGTGACAAGATTTGGAGTTTGGTCTATAATGAAATTGCAATTATGATAAAACCTGAAATCAAAATGAAAAATCATGGGTTTAAATCAAAATTAAAAATGGCAGGTTTGTGGGTTAATAATAAATATATTCATGTATATGAACTTGCAGGGAAATACAATGAATCCATCATTCAACTGTACCTTTATTTTTGTGTTTTATTGCTGCCTTTTAATTGTTTTTCTCACTGCATTCCATTGATAGCTGACTGGAGTCCAAAACTTGAAACTTTGAAAGGCGCTTTTAACTTCTTTTTAATCATAGATTCATAATTTTCTTTTTCTTTTTTCTGACTGTTAGCCTGTTAGTGAAGGTTTTTTTTTTTTAATCCAGTAATATGTTCAATAAGTTCAATAATATGCATGTTCTTGAAGATTATTTTTAAAATTTCTGTATTTTTAAATGTTCAATAAATTTGCCAAGTTTTTGTCAAGTCCAGAGTTTTTCAAAATTTTGGGTTAGCTGAGTAATTGCCGGAGTCCAAGTTTTTCAACTATGGTTCCTAGACACTGCCATCTAGGTTTGACTGACACTAGTTCATCCACAGCCAATGATCATTCCGTCATATTTTGCTTCTGTCAACGCATGTCGTTCAATTCATTACAATGGTGCTCCATTTCAGCAGCTCCCATTTATCACAAGCTGCCTACTCCAGAACAGCAAATAAGGCATTTCAGGGGAATGTTTCATTCAACTACTGCACAGCATATTTTAAAGTTTAATAAGAAAATATTAGCTTTGTTTTTGAAATTAAAAGCGGCAAATCAAGGGTGCCGTCCCTGTAGAACAAAGCCCAACGGGCCAACAACCAGAAACAAACAAGGGTGCAAGCCCTTAGAACAAGGCCCTACAAGCCATTAACAGCAGACAAACACCACAGAACAACAAGGGTGTCGTCCCCATCGAACAAGGCCCTACGGGCCATTAATAGTAGAACCACAGCATGAGCCAAAGACCCAGAGCAGACCAAGCCAAAAACAGCTTACAACCCATTCCTGGCAAGAGACCAGGAGCCACCGAACACAAAGAACAAACATATCAGACCAATACCCTGCAACCACAGCACAGTAACAGACCTTCACACAAAAGGCCATAAACCCTCTGCAACAGCAGATCTTCCAATCAAAAAAGACAACCCAGAGCCCAACTAAATCTCGAGGAGCAACCGAACACAACGAACCAAAGCCCTGAAGAAGCCAGACAGGACCAAATCTTCCACTCAAAAAACCAAAGACCGTCAGCATCAACAGACCTGCAACAGACCTTCCATTTAACAAAACCCAACCAGAGCCAACCTTATTCTTACACACAAAGGGGTAAGAATCACTCCTTGCAGCAGAGGCACCGAACCAGGAAGCCAACTCAAGCATCGCCTCTAAAGGAGAGAGCTCCCCTCTAATGGAGAGGATCATATATAAAATTTTCCCACCGGACCTAGAGATCTCCAACAGCCCAATACTCCACCTCCATAGGAGTAGATCCCACCTCAAAAGGGACAACAGTAGAGAAAACGAGGAAAGGACGCTTCCAAACAAAACCACAGCCCTCAACTTCACCTCTATAGAAGAAGAATCCACCTCAATAGGACTCAACTGTGGAAACAAGGAGGAAGCCACCACACCCATAGGAAAAGCACACATACCACCCTTCGGCAAACCCGGCAAGCACCACCGCAAAACAGATCCAAGGATAATCCCCTTATTGTAGACAACCAGAACCATCACAGGCAGAAACAGACCAACAGAGAGCCCGACAAGAATGGGGACTCCCAACACCACCCTCCACAGAACCACGAGACCCCAGCACATAGAGGGCCTGTCATCAATACGTGCCAATAAACGCAGAATATCCCAAACAATACCACCAAGGAAAGCCAAAGCAGGAGCTAAGTCCAGACGTAAATATTAGCTTTGTTATTGTAATAAAGTTGGAACTATTTCCTTCCTCTTTAAATTTAACTGAGTTTTATTGTTTCATATTAGCACTCACATTTGGCTTTAATAAATTTACCATATATTAATATTTATATCTATGTTCCACAGGGTTATGGCAATAGGGATGACGGACAGCAGGGGACACATTTCATGGATGGCAGTGCAACGGCCACTTTTGGGGGATGGCACTATTAAATATATATCAGTTTTACAATACTCACCAAGACTCACCCAGACTAGGCAAGTCCCAAGGCATGGAAGTCGAAACAAGGCTTGGGGACTCACGACCCGAGTACTTAGCGAATCCCAACAAGTAGACTTGATTAGGTCTATGAAAACTAGGAAAAAAGCATAAAATTTGAAAATGCTTAAAACGTAAGAGCATGAAAGTCAAGCATTCTTTGAAGGGTTAGGAGGACTTTTGGAGGACGGTTAAAAGTGAAATCATGAAAAATAGTGTGCACCATGACAGTTTGTGTGGTCTTAAAGGCTTTAATTTGGGCTTGGTGGCAAGCCACCCCTTGACCCCGCCCTATATTGTGACAAGGAGCACATCGAGGGTGTTGCCCCTGGACCTCGCAAGGAGAAGCTGCCCCTCGGCCCTACCAGGGGCATTGTCCCTTGATCCCCACAAGGGGCACTGCCCCTTGAACCCCACTAGGGGCACTACTCTCAAATCCCTACTCTAGTTTTAAAAAACAAAAAAAATGAATATCTTTTTGAGCCATGTTGGATGGAAGAGCAACATTTTTTTATTTTTTCAACTTTTTCCCAATTAAATTCCTAGTAGTTAAATTACATTTATACTTCTAGTTTGCTAAGTCAAACCCTATCTTTAGCAATGCTCCTAAGGCTATAGTAGCATTTGCAAACTTGTATGATATACAAGAGCACGACTCCACATAGAGCTAGTATTGGGTTGAGGAATACAAGCTCCTTTCATAGTTCATGACTCCATATTGTGATTTTTGTTTTTGGTGGCATGGATATCATAATCCATCAGTTTTGCACGCCTTAAACACTTGACAATATTTATATATCTAAAACCATTGTTTCCTTTAGCTAAAATCCACTTTTGTACTCATGTGATCAAAGTAGCTTCTATTTGATTAGTTTGTTGGATCTTTAACATTTATTTATCAAGGGGTGCATGATACAAGTCGTAAATCCTTAAAAATCTCTATATTTCATGGTTTTTTTGAATTAATAACAAAAATTTATACCAGTACAAAGATAAAAAAAGAGCTAAAGTTCATTTTAGAAAAAAGCGGTGTAGAAAAAGGGAATGAAGATAAGATTGGGGGTTCTTCCAATATGACAACAATGGCAGATATTGATCTGGCTAGGTGGGAGATTCTCATGCTCTATAGGGAGCTCCAGGAGGTGAAGAATTATGGCTTAGACTTGCACAAAGTGGTAGACATTTTGATGTTGACACACTCTCATGAGTATTTGTAGGTATCAAGTACCTTCAATATGCCAACTTCTAGCATAGATTCACTATTGAGGTTTAGGAAGAAGGTGCAACTGTTTCAACTTTCATGGGGTTAGGTTTCCCTCACTATTTAAAGAAAAAATAATCATAATAAATAAATATTCATTTTAATAAATTTTTGGATAAATCTTCATTTCTCGACCTTTTGGTCATTTCTTTTGTAATTAGTTTCTTTTGCTTGGGCAAGGGCCCCCAATAGATCCTCACTATTTAAAGAAAAAATAATCATAATAAATAAATATTCATTTTAATGAATTTTATTGTTATTTATTTTATTATTATTTTATATAATAAATTTATTGTTAATATATTGATAATTATTTATGGCATCACATCGATCTCATACCTTGCTCAAGTGATTGTCCACTCTTGGATTTAGGAAAAATAAGTACTATAGCAAAAGCTAGAATAAAAAATATTCACAAAAAGGTTTAATAATTTTTGGCTGGACCTACCTGCCTTGCATGATTGGATCTTTCAATCCTAGCACTCCAATCTCCAAGGATCAATTGAAATCTTTCCCAATGCTGAAGGTTTATTTCCCCTCCTATATCACTCCATTGAGGACAAGGCCTTTATCCTAGCAAAAGGTTCCTGGTTCTAAGGTAAGTATGTCTTGTTAGTGAAACCTTGGTTTCCAAGATTTAAATCTCCTAAAGAATTTTTCTCTGTAATGCCTTTAAGGATCTGCTTACCATATCTCCCACTCCAGTTTGCGGCTGATTCCTGCTTGCATGGCATTGGCAATACTTAGACAAGTTTTTGGCACTTGACCCAGAAACCAATGAGCTAGTCCATTCTACTTTTGTTAGGATTCAGGTGTACCAGGACGATTCAAAAGGCCTTCCAGATGAAATATGGCTTCAAGTGGAAGATCAAATTGAAGTAACAAATAGATTATGAAAACAATTAAACAAAGTTTTTGGCTAAAGATGCTGCTTTCAAGTGGGTCATGTGGCAGTTGATTGCCCATTGGGCAAGTCGACTGCTAAAACAGCTACATGGTGGAAGGACCCATGTCTATCACATTTGACAGTTCTCAGATTCCCTTGTTATTCAGACACGTAGTGATGTGAACAAATTAGCTCTTTTTGAGCAAGCTAATAAGAGGGAGGAGAAACCCCCTTCCCCTCCATGATATTCAAACATAGTGAAATCTACAGTTGCAAAGTGATCACTGCCTTCAGTTTATCTTGCAAATCTCTTGCTTCAGATGCTTTGCCTCATAAGTCTCCTGTTTTGGTTGCTTCTACGATGTCTGGTAGCTTGTCATTTGCTTCAGGTGATTCAAGGTCTGCTACTACTCGGCCTCTCCCTGGGCCTAGAATTGTTGCTTGGTCCTTAGGTTTCCTAGTTTCATTAGCCCTAACTGAAGAATTGAGAGTTGGGACAAATAATCAAAGACTCATTACTGGAAACTGTTAACCAATCATTGTCAGCTTCTCCCATTTCTTCTGATTATGATGAGGGTGGCATAGTGCATGCCATTTAATAATGGGAAATCTGCCCCTAAGAAACAATCCTTACGCCATATGGTTCTACAGTCACACAGGAAGAAAGGTTTGGCCTGATTCCAGCAAGTACAGTTTAGTTTGTAATGTTCGTTTGTTTTTTGCCTGCTACTCTCCCTTCAGAGTTGCTCTTGTAGGTAGTTTGTTGTTCTTGTAACTTTTTAGTAGTAGATCTTGGGTTGGGGCCCCACGATAGATCCCCTGGAATTGCATATAAAAAATTATTTATATTTTTTAATTTATTCATACTTCATTGTTACTAATAAATTATAATTTATTTTACTATTTTTAATTATTTTTCCAATATGTTATCTGTATAATTATTTATAATTATTTTTCCAAAATTTCAGAAAAAAATTGCCATCCCCAAAACCCATCCCCCCATTCTGACACTGCATAGAACACTGGTATGGAAGTCATTTGAGAACATGAAGCTGATCTAAAAGAAAAATCTATTTACAGTCCATCCATACATTTGTCATCTTACCCTTTTATTAACTATAGAAAGATTTTATCAGCATTAAATGAACTGAAAGTATTTACAATCATAATGCAATCAAAACACACTTAATGAGACATAGACTCAAAAACATTCTAGTTGGAAAGAAAAATAGCATATCACTCTTTTGTTACATTTTTTATGCATTGAATTTCTTCTTCATGCCTAGTACTAACGTCTAAAAAAGTGAATTCAAATATATTAAAAAGATAATTCTGCAGACTCCTTACAGGTTCTAGTGGTCTTGGAGGTTCTTGATGCCCAACTGTTGCTGTACTTGGCATGCCCCACACATGCAAAAGATCTTGGGTTGGCAATCTTGTTGAATCTATAACTTTAGAAAGAGCAAAAGGACCTTTAAGGCTAACATCATTCCAGCCATATCCAGTCCCACCCCCAGCTACACCTTCCACAGGAGGAGGGGCAAGGTATTCAGTATTATTTTGTGTACCAACTGGATAAGCTGCCAAGAAACATATATGTTATTTAGAATTGCAATATAAAGATGAACATAGATTAGTAAGAATAGTGTGAATGAAACAAGAGGTATGATAATCTAATTAGATATTGCGAATTCCCTTTAACATGTTAAATGGACCTGTTGAACAAATTTTAAAGTTTAAACCGATTTAGCTTGTTCTATAGATGGTGCAAGTGATTTAAAAGCTTCTAATCCACTCCTAGATTATCAGTTCTAACTAATGAACCCCATTGTATTCCCTCGGAGCAGAAAGAATATCAGGGGAGGGTGATCCCCATTGCCCTACCCTTATATTCCAATTCCCAAGTCTTTGGGCAGAGCCTTCTTGGCTGCAAAAAAATAGGAAAGAATTGACACTTATTTATTTTACCTCCAATATCAGGTCACTTTCCTGTCTACAGCTTTTTAATAGTACTTTAATTGCTGGGAAGCTGTTGTCTAAAGAAACAGAGCTTTGAGAAGAGTCTTCCAAAATATGAGATAGAGTGTCAAATTTCCAGATATTTCCTTTCAATAAGGATATCACATGCCAAGATAGGATTAGTATCTTATGAGGTTTCAGTAAGGACTTCTCTTCCTGGAAAATATTTGAGGGCACTTAACTTTGCAGAGCAGTTTACAAAACTCTGTATCAGGAATTAATCATC
The DNA here is from genome assembly GCA_007258455.2 of Sequoia sempervirens. Taxonomy (NCBI): domain Eukaryota; kingdom Viridiplantae; phylum Streptophyta; class Pinopsida; order Cupressales; family Cupressaceae; genus Sequoia; species Sequoia sempervirens. Next base: position 40,519 of record VDFB02343083.1, on the reverse strand, counting down.
AGCAGGCAGTTCACCTGGAAAGATAACTGATTGACTCTTGCCTCAAGAATTCAGCTAATGAAATTCTCTGATGAATACAGTTCCAATTAATTTGTTCTATAACTTAAAGGTCCTAGCAGGAATTTTCAATTTCATAAACAATATTCCATGAAAAAAATTATGCAAACAGACTAGAGATTCCAACAAATTTCCTCAACTCATACAGGCAAAAGTTTGTGTTCCAAAATATTTGAGGACCGCATGTTAAGAAGCCAGATTTGGACTCAGATAAAAACTGATTTGAAGAATATAATAAGAGTATAGTAGGCCTTTGGAGTAAAACATTTATGGAAAGTTATAAAACTACACACTTCCAGAAAGAACTTTCACTTCTCTCAATGTTCTACAGGGTTCTTCAATTTAGAACTTTATCAGATATGACAAGTTATTGACTCGGGATTTAATTTTTCCAAATATTAAAGATGGTCTAGTGGCAAAACTTTAAAAAGATAAGCTGCCCAATACACTACCAAACAGTATTGGACATTTAGGCAATCTAAACATTTTCCAAAATATCTAGGAGTGAAAGTTAAGAACTACTGGCATGCAACCAATATAGAGCTTTCATTGAAATATTTCAGAAAAAATGCAGAAGAGACAAATAATTTAATAACAAACAGGCCGTAGAGATACTAAAATAGAGGTCTGGGAATCATCCAAACCTAATTATGAAAGATAAAATATTGTTTATTGGAATATTCTCAATCAATAAATATATATATATATATATATATCAGTGTCTACAAATTATCAAGTAGGGTAATGGGACACCTTTTAATAGATTTAGAGAGAGAAATTAGAAATATGTCTTGGTTGGTCTGGTCCAGAGAAAGATATCAAGTTGAACTTAGATGGTGCATCTAGAGGGAATCCAAGGGTAGCTAGTGCAGGTTATTTGATGTGGTGTCATATTGGTTCCTTCTTATTTAGCTGATCTGATTATCTTGGTTCTAAAACCAACAATGAAGCTGAATGAGAGTCACTTATTGCAGCTTTAATATTAGCAGGTAAGGAGACTTTCAGTGAGATTGAAATCGAAGGTGGCTCTCACATAATACAAGTGTTGAAAAAAAGCAACAGTCCAAATTGGAGGATGAAAGCTTATGTGGGAATCTATGGTATGGATAAAAAAGGCTTGCCACAGTCAAGTATATGCATTGCTTCCATGAACAAAATAAAGCAGCAGACCTTTTGGCAAATGAGTGAACAGATTGTTGAATATTATCTTCTATTGAAAGTGAAGATTTTAGGGACTGGGGGGTCTTAACTTTATTTTTGGAATTGATAAATTAGGGCTCGTCTAACTTTGATATTATCTTCCCAATGCTTGTTCTTTTTGGCTTTTGGCTGCAGCTGGAATAATGGTTAATAGTTGTAAGATTTGGCTGAAAAACCTAGCCAAGATGCAAATGAATGAAGGAAAGCAAATATAGAAATAAAAAATAAGCAAGAAATAAACTGTATTCTACTCAAGAAAATGCAAAAGCTTACAATGAGCTTGAGAATTGAGATTACAAAGGGAATGCCTTGGTTATATAGGCCAAGGGGAGAGATAGGATGCAATAAGATTGTGACAAGTGTTGTCATCCTATGAGGTGTGACAACTCAAGGTCTTTAAATCCCAACAACCTTATCCCTATGTAAACTTAATCTAGTGTGAAGAGGACCTAAGTGGGTAATTAACTAGGAAATGAACTAGTTATAAATAAAGTACCCCTTTTACACTAACACCCCCCCTTAAGTGCAACATAGGGAGAAGTAGACAATGAAAGGATGCAAAGATGGGTCCTGGCTAATAGGCCTAATGAGGCCACATATACATAATAACCTCTCAACTATAAAAGGAGGAGAAAACCCATTGGGGAAAAACTCCCTCCCATGAGAGGATGAATGAAGGTCTAGGTGACCCCACCCCCCCCCCAAGAAGAGATTTCCCGCACCCCCAAGAGAGATTGAAGATGGATATACTTGCTTTTAGTGAAGGGTTTGGTGAATATATCTTCAACCTAATATGTTGTAGGACAATAGCGTAAAACAATGACTTGCTCCTGAATCAACTCCCAGAGAAAATGCATATAGATCTCGATGTGTTTGGTTCGTTGATGATGGACTAGGTTCTTTGAGATTTGGATGGCGCTCTAGTTCTCACAATAGATGATTGATGGCTTCTGAAAACTGATGCAACGTTTAGTGAAGATATTTTGAAACCAAATAGCCTCAATGGCGGCATTGACAACCCCCCGATACTCAACCTCAGTTGAAGAAAGAGCAATGGCATGTTGCTTCTTGCTCTGCCAACAAATAGCACTGGAACCATAGTGAAAATTGTAGCCAAATATGGACTTGAGATCATCAAGATCACCAACCCAATCAAAATCCGTGTATCCAAGTAAGTCTAAACTTGTCCCTGTTGCATAGTGAATCCTGTACCTATGAGTTCCCTCGATATAGTGCAAGATGTGTTTGGCAATTTTCCAATGAAGCTGATGGGGCTCTGTCGTGAAGCATGAAACAATGCCAACTACAAAAGAAATGTCAAGGCAAGTATGAGTCGTGTAGATGAGGCTACCAACAAGTTGACAATACAAAGTGGCATCAACTAGTGGTGTGGAACATTCCACCTAAAGCTTAACCCCAAACAAAAAGGGAGTCGATGTAGGCTTACAATCAACCATATGAAAACAAGACAAAAGATCAAGAGCATATTTGGTTTGTGCAAGAGAGAGCCCGGAAGAGGTCTGAGTGATCTAGATCCCGAGAAATTAGTGCAAGAGACCCAAGTCAATCATGGCAAATATGTTGTACAAAGCAGTTTTGACACTCGCAATGATGGATGAAGTATTCCCAGTGACAATCAAGTCATCAACATAAAGAGCCAAGAAGAGAAGAGCATCCTCCTGCCGCAAGATGTAGACATTCGGATCTTAGTGACATCTAGAGAACACAATGGAGAGAAGAAAGGAATCCATTTTGGCATACCAAGTTCGTGGAGCTTGTTTGAGGCCATAGAGAGACTTCCTTTGTTGCAAGTATGAATGAGTATGGTGGTGTTGTCATTAATGTTCTCATTGGTGTTAACACAGTATAGGCTGTTACAGAGAAAGGAAACAAGTGATTGCAGGTGGTGCATGTATAGTTGAGATACTGTAGAGATGTTGTGAGTACATGGAGCTATCTTTATGGTGTAGCAGGTGTGCTGATATGTTGAGTTACCAAGTGCTTTTGAGAAAATTAATAAATAGTGAAGTCAAAATTGTGTGTGTGTTCAAAATGTGCTCCAGTATGTGCTCCACATTTCTTCTCTGTTGATCCTATGCTTGTGCAGATCTGAAGTGTTGTTTAAGGGCATCCTTGAATGATATACCCTAAATTATAGTTTCTAGTTTGATGAAGAATGAAAGTTGAGTTCACCGATTTGTGAACAGTTTTGGCAGAGTTGTTTGTCTGTGGACTAGGAGAAATGTATCTGCTCCACAGCCTCCGCTGGTTTGTTTCAGGTCTTGCGGATCTGGAAGAAGTCTTGTAATGGTGTTATATGTGTTCTATCAAAGGTGTTCGTGGTTTGGTGCTCTGGAAGACTAGTTTCAGAGTTACTATGTGTGTTTGTACAGTCTGGATGGACTGATGGAAAGTGTTTTGTGTATGAAGGTTGTTGCAGTTGTTGCCAATGAATCTAAAGGCATCTGAGATTTGTTCCAGTGTATTACGAAGCATGTTATGTGGTCCGCATGTTATCTTCTTGTTACGGATGCGTGTAATTCAAAGTTCATTGGTGTTTTCATTAGGTTTGGCCGACCTGGTGTTTACACGTCATACGAAGGATAAGTATCAATTAAGGAAGCGTGTGATTGATCTAAGATGTTGTTTTGGGTACTCGTTAAGTGTTGGTTTGGTCCGCTCTCATTCTCATCCACCGCGGGAATGTTGAGTTGCCGGCCTAATTTGAATTTGTAAAGTGAAGAGTGTGTAGCCGACCTTGGAGAAAGTTTATAAGGTTGAAGATTGTATAAACACCACAAGTGTGAGAAGCGAAGTAGATGTGAGAGATTGTGCGAAAGTAAGCTGAGGCAGCGAGAACTTCAATGTGTTAGACTCCTGAAAGCAGTGAGCTGATGGTGTCTGCAATTCTCTGATCAAGGTTGCGGATGTGTGCAAGTTGTTGTGGTGGATCTTTTGTTGCACTAATATAATGTTCTTTGTGTAACATTCTTCTTTCTATCTTTATGTATCTGTATGCAGTGAGCCTCCTTGTTGGACAGTGAGTCCTATCTTGGGCAGTGAACCCTCTGGCAGTGAGCCTCTTGTAAACAATTTTGCAATTGCTCTTATATTGTTAGTTAATCCTCACCATGGTTTTTCCCTTATTGGATTTTCCACGTAAATCTAGTGTTTCTTGTGTTGATATTGCTTTCTATTATTTGCACTTCATGCTCATACTTAATAACAAATTAAAGTGGATGTGAAATTGTTTAAGATCTATGGTGAATGTGATTTGGTGACAACTGATTCACCCCCCCCCCTCTCAGTTGTCTTGTGCATTTCAACAATTGGTATCAGAGCCAGGTTCCTCGGAGAAGAGCTTAACCGCTTGAGGTAGATCTGATGGCGCACATTGACTATCCCTATGTTTGATGGATCTGACTACAGTTTCTAGAAAGTGTAGATGAGAGGTTACCTGATCTATCTTGGCTACACGACTTGGAAAGCTATTGAGACAAAATATGTTGAGCCAACAAGTGGTCCTTCTTTTGCAGATGAGATTTTTGCCTATGAAGAAAATGAAAAAGCAAGGTATGCAATCTATAGTGCTTTATCTAAGACTGAGCTAACAAAGGTTATTTCATTGGGCATTGCTTATGAAGTTTGGGAAAAGTTGAAAGATATCTATGAAGGAAATGATAGGAGTCAAATTATCAAAGAAGTTAATAACTAAGCGCGTATATGAGAACTTGAAAATGGAAGAAGGTGAAGACATTGCAAGCTACTTTTAGAGGGTTGACATTGCAGTAAATGAAGTCAAAAATCAAGGTGGTACTCTGACAGATGAAGATGTAATGGAGAAGATTCTGATGACCCTACCAGAGAGCTGCAGTGACAAGGTCTCAGCCATTGAGGAAGTTTATGATCCAAAGAAATTCACTAAAGAACAGCTATTTGGCACCTTGACCACATTTGAAATGAGGAAATTTGGAAAAGAAAAGGAGAAAACAGAAACAGCCTTCAAAGCCACAAAGTCAGAAGATGATCCGGATGGTGATAGTTCAGAGGAGTTGGAAGCAAATTTTACAAGGAAATTGAAGAAAGGTACTGGCAAGTACAAAGGTATGTTACCTTTTAAATGTTTTAGTTGTGGAAATATTGGTCACTATGCTTCAAGATGTCCAAATAGAGCCATACACAAGAAGAACAGAGACAATAAAGACCAAAAGGACAAAAGGTTCAAGAAATTGTATTATGTTAGAGAAGATGCTAGAATTTTTGATGATGAATCTGATATTGAGGATGATAAAGATGAATGCTTGTTTCTAGCCTCAGAGAATAAATCAGTGTCTACTAACCATGGAAGATGTGCAAGGGAATGTGGTCCGGAAAACAAGAAAGAAGTGATGGAAGGTACTCTGGTTACTGCCTTTCATGCTAGACAAGACGAAGATTATTGGGTAATTGACAGTGGTTGCTCAAATCATATGACCAAAGACAAAAGTAAGTTTACTAAACTTGAAAAGTATGATGGAGGATTAGTCATGTTTGGAGATGATTCTGGTGCAAAGATTGTTGGAAAAGGAACAATTAGTTTTGATGGAAAACACAGTACTGATGATGTCTATTATGTTAAGGGCTTAAGGCATAATCTCTTGAGTGTTGGACAAATGTGTAGCAAGGATTTAAGCTTGTATTTCAGGATAATACTTGTGAGATCAGAAAAGGGTCCGGAGCTGTGGTAGTTGCAGGAAGAACATATGGAAACATTTATTAGCTTAAAGGTGCTATTGGAAGTTGGCTATGGCACCGGAGGATGGGACATGTAAACTTTGACAACCTAATCAAGATTAGTTCAAGAGAAGCTGTCAGGGATCTACCAAGAATCACAAAGCCTACCAATACTGTTTGTAGAAGTTGTTAGTTGGGAAAACAAACAAGTTGTAGCTTTAAAGGAAAAGAACAATCAACTACCGAAATGTTGGAATTGATTCATACAGACCTCTGTGGTCCTACAAGAACAAGAAGTCTTAATGGTGACAGGTATTTTATGCTTCTAATTGATGATTATTCTAGAATGACATGGGTTACTTTTCTTAGGGAAAAAGCTCAAGCTCTAGAGTCTAAACAGATTCAAGGTGTTCAAGGCTATGGTAGAGAATGAAATGAACCTAAAAATCAAATGTTTAAGGTCTAACAGAGGTGGAGAATTCACCTCCAATGAGTTTAACACGTTTTGTGAAGAGCATGGTATAAAGAGGCATCTTTCTGCTCCTAGAACTCCTCAGTAGAATGGAGTTGCTAAGAGGAAGAATCGGACCATTCAAGAAGCTACAAGGACCATGATGAAAGAGGAAAATGTACCGGAGGTATACTGGAGAGAAGCAATTCACATTGTTGTCTATATTCTTAATAGAGTTCAGATCAAAGGCAACAGCACAAAGACTCCTTATGAACTGTGGTATGGAAAAATTCTTACAGTTAAGTACTTTAAGGTGTTTGGAGGCAAATGTTACATTAAAAGAGATGATGAGAACCTAGGAAAGTTTGATGCAAGATGTGATGAAGGTATTTTCCTTGGATATTCAACCAAAAGCAAAGCTTATAGATGCTACAATAAAAGATTAAGAAAGGTTATTGAAAGTGCAAATGTAAAAGTTGATGAAGATATGCACAGATCAGTTGAAATAAGTGAAGTTGAACCAGATGAACCTATCTGCAGACAAGAGGAAGAGAAGAATGAGGAAGAAGAACAGATTGAGGAAGAAGCTCTGGAACCTACTCCTAAGACTCCAAAATATGTACAGAAAAATCATCCAAAAGAACAAATAATTGGAGACAAAAGCGAAGGTGTAATGACAAGAAGCAAAATGGCAGCAGCTAAGGTAAATTGTGTTTACTTTCCAAGATAGAACCTAAAACAGTGTGTGAAGCATACAAAGATGAAAATTGGGTTAGAGCAATGAAAGAGGAATTACAGCAGATAGACAAAAATCACACATGGGAATTGGTTCCTAGACCAGTAAACAAGAATATAATTGGTGCAAAATGGGTATTCAGGAATAACCTAAATGAGAATGGTGAAGTAGTAAGAAACAAAGCAAGGCTTGTATGCAAAGGTTATTCACAGGTTGAAGGAATAGACTTTGAGGAGACATTTGCCCTAGTGGCAAGAATGGAGGCTATTCGGATGTTTTTGGCATTCTATGCTCACAAAGATTTCAAGGTATACCAGATGGATGTTAAGTTTGCATTCCTGAATGGAGAATTGTAAGAAGAGGTCTACATGGAACAACCAGAATAATTTCAGTTATCAAATCAATCGGACATGGTCTGTAAGTTGAAAAAGGCATTGTATGGACTTAAACAGGCTCCCAAAGCATGGTATGCAAGGTTGGACAGGGATTTGACACAGCAAAGGCTCCACAGACAATAATCTTTATTTCAAGGTTGAAGGAAACAAAATTTTGATAGTGGTTGTGTATGTTGATGATATCATCGTTGGAGGAAATGAGGGTATGCGCAAGAAATTTGCAGAGGAGATGCAAAAAGAGTTTGAAATGTCTATGATCGGTGAGTTGAATTTCTTCCTTGGACTTCAAGTGAATCAAACTAATAAAGGCATATTCATTTCACAATCAAAGTATGTTAAAAAATTGTTGAAGAAGTTTGGAATGGATGACTCTAAACCGGTTTGTACCCCTATGGTGACTAGATGCAAATTAAGGATGATGATTCTCCTAAAGTTGATCAAAGCAAGTACAGATCTATGATTGGTGGACTGTTATATCTTACTGCTACTAGACTGAATATCATGCATGCAGTATGTTTGGTTGCCAGATTTCAAGCAAAACCCAAAAAAACACATGTTACAACTGTGAAAAGAATATTCAAATATATATAAGGGGCTCTGGATTATGGTTTGTGGTATCCTAAGGATATTGATTTTACTTTGAGTGCTTACACTAATACAGATTGGGCTGGTTGTGTAGATGACCGGAAGAGTACAAGTGGTGGTGCATTCTTTCTTGGATGCAGGTTGGTTTCATGGCTAAGCAAGACACAGGATTCGGTTTATTTATCCACTGCAGAGGTTGGGTACATAGTAGTAACATCTTGTTGCACACAGGTATTGTGAATGAAGCAAACATTGAAGGATATAGGAGTGATGTGCGATGAGCCTATCCCTATCTTCTATGATAATACAAGTGCAATAAACATTTCAAAGAATCTAGTAATGCATTCAAGGACAAAGCATATATCTATCAGATATCATTTCTTAAGAGAGAAGGTATTGGAGAATGAAGTCAAGCTTGAATATGTGCCTACAAAGGATTAGATTGCTGATATATTTACTAAGGCTCTTCCTAAATATACTTTTGAGTATCGCAGGGAGAAGTTGGGGGTTATTGCCCCTCCTTCTTTGAACTAGGTGCACATAGAGGTGCATCAATCCAGTGGATCTACAAATTCATATTTTGTCTGGACTGATGATTGTGGTCTACTCCTCAAGGGGAGTAGGAAGTATCATCGTTGCAGTATGAGATGTGTGTTGTCATGGGTGCACTCCTAAGGGGAGTGATCAGAATTATATATGGTTGAAGAATTATGTAAAACTTTTTTTTTGCCATTAATATCAAAGGGGGAGAGAGAGTCATGTGAAAAAGGACAGTGACAAGATATTGTTGTCTTTGATGGTTTTTCACATCATGTGTTGCCATCAATGACAAAGGGGGAGATTGTTGCAAGTATGAATGAGTATGGTGGTGTTGTCATTGATGTCAACACAATATAGGTTGTTGCAGAGAAAGGAAACAAGTGATTGCAGGTAGTGCATGTATAGTTGAGATACTGTAGAGATGTTGTGAGTACATGGAGCTATCTTTATGGTGTTGCAGGTGTGCTGATATGATGAGTTACCAAGTGCTTTTGAGAAAATTAATAAATAGCAAAGTCAGAATTGTGTGTGTTCAGAATGTGCTCCGATATGTGCTCTGCATTTCTTTTGTGTTGATCCTATGCTTGTGTGGATCTGAAGTGTTGTTTAAGGGCATCCTTGAGTGATATATCCTGGATTATAGTTTCTGGTTTGATGAAGAGTGAAAGTTGAGTTCACCGATTTGTGAACAGTTCTGGCAGAGTTGTTTGTATGTGGACTGGGAGAAATATATCTGCTCTGCAGTCCCCCGCTGATTTGTTTCAAGTCTTGCAGATCTGGAAGAAGGCTTGTAATGGTGTTATCTATGTTCTATCAAAGGTGTTCATGGTTTGGTGCTCCGAAAGACTAGTTTCAAAGTTACTATGTGTGTTTGTACAGTCCAGATGGACTGATGGAAAGTGTTTTGTGTATGAAGGTTGCTCAAGTTGCTGCGGATGAATCTAAAGGCATCTGAGACGTGTTTCAGTGTATTGTGAAGCATGTTATGTGGTCCGCATGTTATCTTCTTGTTACGGATGCGTGTACTTCATTGTTCATTGGTGTTTTCATTAGGTTTGGCCGACCTAGTGTTTACACATCATGCAAAGGATAAGTATCAATTAAGGAAGAGTGTGATTGATCCGAAATGTTGTTTTGGGTCCTCGTTAAGTGTTGGTTTCGTCCGCTCTCATTCTCATCCACTGCGGGAATGTTGAGTTGCCAACCTAATTTGAATTTGTAAAATGAAGAGTGTGTAGCAGACCTTGGAGAAAGTTTCTAAAGTTGAAGATGGTATAAATACAAAACAAGATGTTAAGGATTACACACTAAAAGTGTGAGAAGCGAAGTAGATGTGAGAGATTCAAATAATATTATTTATTTATTTATTAATGCTCAACTATTGTAAAATATTGTAAAATATCTAGATAAGATCGTCTATGTTGTCTGAGATCTTATCTGAAGTTTCTTTTAGAAACTTCTTGCTTTTCCTGAAAATAAGATCGTCTCCGATCTTATCCTTCCTGATTTTTGTACAACCTGTAAAGTATTTATTGAGCACATTGCTCCTGTTAATATCATCAAATTTTTTACCAATTACTTGCGTAATAGCCAGCAAGCTCAATATTGAATTTTTAATTCATAAAAATCTCTCAAGAATTTTTTGCTCTCTTTGAATTAAAAATTCAATAAAATCTTCTTTGAAAATTTTTTGAAGATTTTTTGTGAGTGAAATTTCAAAAAAAAAAAAAATCGAATTTTTTTTGTGGTTCTTCAGATACAAGAATTTTCGAGGGTTTCTGAAAATTCTTCGTGGCTTCTAGATTTTTTGTGGCTGAAAATCGAGGGTTTTTAGTGAAGATCACATCCTCTTCCTGGTGATTTTTTTTTAAGGTCGTGATTTATGTAGCTCGTAATTTCTCCTGGGCGCGGATTTCTCAAGTCTTCATCGAAGTTGCAGAGTGTTTGAAAAGATTTTTTTGTGTCGTTCAGCCCGCACGACCTGAATCTGTCTTTGTTTTTCTGGGGCAAACGCAAGTGAAGAAACCCATGTATTTGGGTCGCGTTTCTTTCTCTATATATGTGCAATTGAAAGAACTCTTTGACGCACGAAAACTGGTCGCGGTTTGATCACCTTTTTTTTTTTCTGCATCCCTGTCGGCGCGACGTGAAGATTTATGCTCGCGTCTTCTCTTCTCTTCCGGCACGTTTTGCAGACAACTTTGGGCACAATTTCTAAGTTGAAAGTAGTTTTTTTTTTTTTCACTCGGGTCGCCTAAGGTTTTGCCCTTAGTGTGTTGCATCTTCAGAAGATTTCGAGTTGTTTTCTGCAATTTTTTTGGTTATTCATGGCGGCTAGGGTTTCTGCGTGTTTCGTCTAGGCTTTTGACCCTCTTTTTCAAAGCAAAAAAAAATTCTAATTGCAGATTCTAGGTGGGTTTTTTGAAAGCTCAACTGGGTTGGTCTCCATTTTTTTGGGGTGCTTCGTTTTTAGTGCCTTGTTTTTTGTGCCAGCGGATTTGCATTGTTTTCCGTGCCTGAATCTACCTCCTTGTTTTGAAACTCGTGCCTCGGGTTTTGTGCATCAGCCTCTTCTCAGTTTCTCGTTTTTCATGCCTCGAAAAGCATGAAGATGGCCAGTTTAAATAATCTTATGTTGCAGGGCAGTCAAAGATTCAACGGCAAAAACTATAACACCTAGAAGCAGCAGATGATGACAATGTTTGAATACCGCTGCCTCAATCAAATGATCCTCAACAAAGCTACTCGTCCCACAACGGCGGGTAAGGATCAAGAGAAGTTTGATGAGCAGAATCGTGAAGCGATAATGCTTATTAAGCTTTTAGTCACAGATGATCAGCTCCCTCAGATTCCACTTGGAAAATCAGCAACGGAGATTTGTGATCATTTGAAGGGCTTGCATGAAACTTCTGACAAACACTGTGCGTTTTTCTTGAAGAATATGTTGTTTTCTATCATGATGGATGAGAAGACAACTTTGCAAGCGCACTTGAACAAAATCCAGGAGATCAAAGATCAATTGGAGGCGATTGGTCGGAAAATGGAGGAGGAAGACATGGTCATAATCACTCTGAAGAGCCTACCTAAGTCCTATGAACACTTCATAGAGACTCAACATTACGTTTGCTAATGTTGACCTCAAGTTTCCAGAACTTTGCACTATCCTCTTGCAGCAGGATCACTGGAGACAACAGTTCGGTAGCAGTGCATCATCATCCTCCACGAAGCAAGCCTTTGGAGCTAAAACCCAGCCCAAGCACAAAGGGAAAGGTCAACCTTCACAGCAGAAAGGCTCTAGTCAAACCCCAACCAGCCCTAAGAAGAAGAATATTCAGTGCAACTACTGTCATAAATTTGGCCACATAAAGAAGGATTGTCGTGCACATTTGGCTCCTGAACAAAAGAAGCAGGGAGGGTCTTAGCAAAAAGCGAATGTCACCGAGCACTCTGAGCAGAAGGAATCTGCCTTTTATGCACTCATGGCAAAACGGCCTGCAGACCATGTAAAATCCTCTACTTGATACATTGATTCTGGTGCCTCGCGTCATTTCACTCATCGGCGTGACTGGTTCACAGACTTTTCCCCATGCACTGACTCGGTTATATTTGGAGGTGAAGAATACACAGTTGTCAGTACAGGCACTGTTCAGGTTCAGTCTGGCGGGAGGGATTTCATATTCCTCAACGTATATTATGTACCTGATATGGAGCTCAACCTTCTCTCAGTCAGTCAGATCATGCGGCATTCTCCTCAGATGGATGTGGTTTTCAGCTCGCACAAATGTTCTATTGTAGATCAGGAGACTCACACAACGGTGGCCGTTGGTATAGAGGATCATGGCCTCTATAGGCTTGTGGACACGGGTGATTCTCCGGAGTTAGCCATGGTAGCCGGGAATTCAGCTGTCACTAGTCTTTGGCACCAACGGTATGGGCACTTGAACATGCACTATCTCTCTCAACTTGCTCGGGAGGGACTTGTAGCTGGACTATCTGACATTCAGACTCAGCATCAGGGCATTTGTGGTGCTTATCAGGTCGGGAAACAGCATCGGACACTGTTCACAAATGGACTCTTGGCAAGCTTCTAAGGTACTTCAATTAGTTCATGTTGATATTTGTGAGCCTATGTCTACTTCTTTTGTAACTGGTTGCAAGTATTTTCTACTTTTTGTTGATGATTTTAGTAGGAAGATGTGGGTGTACTTTCTTAAGTAGAAATCAGAAGTGTTTAATGTATTTCAGAAGTTTAAGGCCTTGGTAGAAAAAGAGTCTAGTTCTTGCATAATAACTCTTAGGTCAGATAACGGGGGGGAATTTTGTTCTAGTGCATTCTCCAACTTTTGTGATACACATGGGATTAAACGACAGTTAACCACACCCTACAGTCCTCAGCAAAACGGTGTTGTAGAGCGGTGCAATCGTATGATTGTTGAGATGGCTCGTTCCATGTTGCAACACAAGAGTGTTCCTACCAAGTTTTGGGCAAAAGTAGTCAATACTGCTATCTATCTCCTTAATCGGTCACCCACTCATGCCGTTAACGGGAAGACTCCTGAGGAAGTGTGGACTGGTCGCAAACCCAGGATCAGTCATTTGAAGGTCTTCGGCTCTCTAGCATATGTTTGGATTCCAGATGCCAAGCGCTCTAAGTTGGATTCCAAGAGCCAGAAACTGATGTTCACAGGGTACAGTGACAACCATAAGGCATACCGGCTGATTGATGTAGACATTGATCGTCTCATCTTCAATTGGGATGTTGTCTTTGATGAAGAACGAGGACCGTTTTATCTTTCCTCGCCTGTTCAGCATTCAGAGGATCAGCCCTTGAAGGCTTCTGATTTGGGTGTCCGACTTCCGTTAGGTTCACCTGATGGGAGGGATGACGAAGACTCAGTCTTTGATCATGCTCAACTTGACTTTCCTCCGGACGATAATGAAAATCCCCCTGTTGAACTTGTTCCAGATCCACAACCAATTCCAGCTCCTCTTGTTACATCTGATGTTGGCAGTTCTTCTCTCCAGCCGAAATGGTGGCTTAAGACTATCAATGATCTTCGACAGGATGAGCTCGTTGAGGGTAGATCATCCACAAACAAGAGCAAACAACAGTCTACAGTGAATTTTGCTCTCATGGCCAACATCCACAGTGTCTATGAGCCTCAGACATATTCAAAGGCTAAAGGAATTCTTGAGTGGGAAAAGGCGATGGAATCTGAATACCAGAGTCTTCAGAAGAATCACACTTGGTTCCTTTATGATCTTCCTCCAGGGAAGAAGCCCATTCGCTGCAAATGGGTGTATAAGGTGAAATACAAAGTTGACGGAACCCTTGACAAGTACAAAGCTCGTCTGGTTGCACAGAGGTTTTCATAGAAAGAAGGCATTGACTATGAGGAGACTTTTGCTCCTACAGCCAAAATGAGTACCATACGGCTCGTCCTTGCCTTAGCAGCCCAGTTTGGTTGGCAGGTCCATCAGATGGATGTGAAGAGTGCTTTCCTCAACGGTGAGTTGAAGGAAGAAGTATACATGACGCAACCTCCAAGATTCAAAGTTGCTAGTCAAGAACAGAAGGTGTTCAGTTTGGTCAAAGCACTCTATGGCCTGAAGCAGGCTCCTCGGGTTTGGTACATAAAGATTGGCAAGTACCTCACAGATCATGGCTTTCAGAAGAGTCCATCTGACTCTAATTTGTATGTCAAAAATACTAGTAATGAGATCCTTATTGTTGTTGTCTATGTGGATGACTTGATCATTACTGGCAGTTCGGCATATTTGATCACTAAGATCAAACAGGATTTATGCAAAACTTTTGACATCAAAGACTTGAGCCTCTTGCATTACTGTTTAGGTGTTGAGGTTTGGCAAACCAAGAGCAGTATTTTCATCTCCCAATCCAAGTATGCTCGAAGTCTTCTAGATAAGTTCCGAATGTAGGATTGCAAACCTGCCTCCACACCCATGGAAAAAGGGCTTAAGTTGTCAGCTAAGTCCGCCTCACCTGTAGTGGATTCATTGTTCAAGCAACTAGTGGGCAGCCTCATCTATCTCACTGCCACTAGACCTGATCTCAGTTTTGCAGTGAGCTACATATCACGCTTCATGACAGCTCCCAAGGCTGATCATTGGGTAGCAACGAAGCGTGTGCAGCGTTATGTGAAGGGCACTACTGACTATGGACTCTTGTACACTCGGAGTCACGATCCTAAACTCAGTGGTTTCACAGACTCAGATTGGGCAGGTTCAGTCGATGACAGGAAATCGACATCTAGGTATGTGTTCAGCTTGGGATCTGGTGCAATCACATGGACTAGTAAGAAACAGCAAGCAGTGGTTCTCTCCTCGACAGAAGCAGAGTATCGGAGAGCAGTAAAAGCAGCATGTGAGGCAGTTTGGCTTCGCCGGATGCTTGCGGATATGCAAATATCTCAAGCAGGTCTAATTCCCTTGTTTTGTGATAATCAGGGAGTTCTCAAACTTGCCAAGAATCTGGTCTTCCATGAGAGAACCAAGCATGTGGAAACTCACTGTCATTTCATTCGGAAGCTGGTTGAAGACGGATCAGTTCAGTTGTTGTATGTTCCGACAGAGGAGCAAACAGCAGAAATTCTCACCAAGTCACTCAGTCCAAATAAATTTGTCAAGTTCAGGGGGCATCTTGATGTAGTTGATAGATTGAGCTTTAAGGGAGGGTATTAAAATAATATTATTTATTTATTTATTAATGCTCAACTATTGTAAAATATTGTAAAATATCTAGAGAAGATCGTCTGTGTTGTCTGAGATCTTATCTGAAGTTTCTTTTAGAAACTTCTTGCTTTTCCTGAAGATAAGATCGTCTCCTCCCTGATTTTTGTACATCCTGTAAAGTATTTATTGAGCACATTGCTCCTGTTAATATCATCAATTTTTTTACCAATTACTTGCGTAATAGAGAGATTGTGCGAAAGTAAGCTGAGGCAGCGAGAACTTCAATGTGTTAGACTCCTGAAAGCAGTGAGTTGATGGTGTTTGCAATTCTCTGATCAAAGCCATGGATGTGTGCAAGTTGTTGTGGTGGATCTTCTGTTGCACTGAGATAATGTTCTCTGTAACATTCTTCTTTCTATCTTTTTGTATCTGTAGGAAGTGAGCCTCCCTGTTGGATAGTGAGTCCTATCAGGACAGTGAGTCCTATCTTGGGCAGTTAGCCCTCTAGTAGTGAGCCTCTTGTAAATGGTTTTGCAATTACTCTTATATTGTGAGTTAATCCTCACCGTGGTTTTTCCCTTATTGGGTTTTCCACATAAATCTAGTGTTTCTTGTGTTGATAGTGTTGTCTGTTATTTAACTTCATACTCATACTTAATAATAGATTAAAGTGGATGTGAAATTGTTTAAGATCTGTGGTGAATGTGTTTGGTGACAACTGATTCACCCCACCCCCCTCTCAGTTGTCTTGTGCATTTCAACATCCTTAGTTTGCAAACCAATGAAGAATCTTGAATGAATCCTTGTGGTTGCTCCATGTAAATCTCGTCATGTAGATCTCCATGAAGAAATGCATTCTTCACATTGATCTGATGTACAGCCCAACCATGAGTTGCAGAAATAGCAAGTAGCAAGCAAATGGAGTTCATTTTGGCGATGGGGACAAAGGTCTCGATGTAGTCAATACCTAGTACTTGAGAGAGACCTTTGGCCACAAGTCATGCTTTATATTTGTCAACTAAGCCATTCACTACAAATTTGGTTCGATAGATCCACTTACGTCGAACTAGTTTTCTTCCATTAGGAAGTGGAAAAAGATCTCATGTTTTGTTTTGCATTAAAGAGTTGTACTCATCCTCCATTGCAGAATCCCACTCAGCAATACTAGATGCTTCACAAGATGATTATGGATCTGAAGTTGTGGCTATGTAGGAATGTGGAATGTCTCAATGTTGTGACCAAGTCCATCCGAGTATTTGGAGGATCCGCAACAAGAGCGCCTGCAGACTCAAGTGTTTGGCGAGCCCAATGAGCCATGGTAGGGGATGGTGGAGAAGATTATGAACTCTACGAAGAGGAAGATGAAATCTCATGATCAACTCAACAAGTAGAGGAAGCTGGAAGAAAATCATCTAGGTCATGGTCATCTAAATCCACCAATGAGGAGGAAGAGTGGAGAATGAGCTAGGAGAGCTTTCCTCAAAATGCACACTATGCTCAATGAAGAGCTCATGTGTTTCAGGATCCATTATCCAATATCCTTTGACACCATCAGGGTAACCAACAAAGATACAAGGTTGACTATGAGGTTCCAAGGCCTTGTGCAATGTGTGCCAAGGCTAGGGAGCCAAAAACTCTAAAGTGTTGCACAACAAGTTTCTTGCCACACCAGGCTTCGAAGGGAGTGATGCCCTTTCCTACCTTATGTGAAACTCTGTTCTAGATGTGAGCAACACAATTGATAGCTTTTTTCCCAATATGCAGGTGCAAGAGTGTGTGTGGATCATGTAGCCAGCCATCTCTTTTAGGGACTTATTTTTCCTCTCAACTACACCATTTTGTTGTGGTGTGTAGGCAACAATATGAATATGTTGAAGATAAATCCCTTCAAGAGTGCAGAATTGTTCAAAGCAATGGTTCACATATTCTCTGCCATTATCTGTGCAGAGAATTTTGACACACTTTCCAAATTGTTTCTCAGCATCAGCCTTAAACTCTTGAAATCTATCAAATACTTCTCCTTTGTGTCAAAGAAAGTAGACCCATGTATATATGGAATAGTCATCAATGAAGGTGAGCAAATAACAAGCCTTACTAAAAGACAAGGATGGAAAAGGACCCACCAAGTTACTATGAACCAACTCAAGGACTTCTAAAGCCCTCCAAGCTTTTCCTTTATTGAACTTTTCCTCTGGATGTTTTCCCCAGGAACAACCCGAACAAACACCAGCAGAAAATTTGATATGAGGAAGACATGTGACCATATCCTGTTTGCTAAGTTGTTGAAGATAGCAATAGTTGAGATGGCCAAACCACTCATGCCATAGTTTGCTCACAAAATCTGAATGGGTGAGCAGTGCAATGGAATGTGCATCAGGTACAAAGTGAGAGAAAGCATACAAGCGAGACTCATGATCAGCTTTACCAATTGCAAAGAGTCCATACTAATATTGACAAAATCTGGAGTGAATTCGACTTTTCTGCCATTCTAAGTGATCTGGTAGACAAAGAGAAGGTTTGTTGATAGATTAGGCACACAGAGGCATCCTTAAATGTACCATTACTAGCATCAACTAAACCCTTCCCAATTACATTTACTGGAGAATCACCCCCAATGAGAATGTGGGGTATAGAACAAGACTCCAACAAAGAAAATTGTTCTTTAATAGAACCCATGTGATGTGATACATCTGAGTCAAGAATCCACTGCTGTAAAGAATCAGCAATAGCAATAAGTGTAGTTGCTTTCCCTTTACCTGATTTGGAAGGAGTAGAGGATTGTTGAGTAACAGAAGAATGCAAATTAATGTTATTCTTTTTAAGAAGATGTTTTAACTCATCGATCTACTTTTTGTGACAAGAATGTTTGTTATGTCCCCTGTTGGGATATCTCTACATTTTTCCCTAAAACCACAATTCCAATTTAAATAAGAGGTGATATATTTAAGAATAATGAAATTACCAATTAAATTGTCCGTATAAGATAAATCTTGCTTGGTTTAGGTCCTGCACACAATATTAGTCACTAAAGATTGACATTATATCATAAGCCATGATAATATATATATATTACTAATCATTAGTAAACATCATGATATCCATTTACATTAGTCACATAAAATTCTAATTGAGCAATAGCCATTCCAATGTGGACTCCCATAATAATCTTATTATGAATCCGTTGAAATGCTTGCTAACCGCAATCTCAAGGTTGGTCACCCTTGTACTGTGAGAGCATGGAAGGTGGTTCACCCTTCCACCCCTCAATTCACCTTGGAGGCTGGTCGTCCTCCTCGATCAAGCCCAACGGCATGGAAGGCCAATCTTCCATTCCACCTCCTGGCCCACAAGCATGGAAGGCCAGTCTTCCATTCCATCTCTGGGTGGCATACTTGATAGGAGCAAGAAGGTTGGTCTTCCTTCACCTCTCGTGATCCCAGAAGGTTGATAGACCTCCCTATTTGCAATCCATTTCTCTAAATTCAAAATAGATTATTCTACGAATCCCTCCTCACATATAATAAAGAGAAGCATGTAGATTATTCACAGAAATCAATAATTTCTGCAAGTACCATATTGCATGACCACACACACACACCCCCGTATATATACAGTTATTTCTTAATTATATTTAACTTACTTTCCAATACTATTCTTGCTAATAATATTTATTCAAATAGATCTCATATTCTGATTTCTAATTCACTTTTATTTTCCAATCTGCTTCCTTTTTAATTTTTATCCAATTTATGCTTTTTACAAATGATTTGACCTTCCTTATATATCCTCATATCTTCATGAAAGGATGCACCCTTTGGAATAGACATCTCCTTTCCAAAGTTTATGTCTTTTTGTTCCAACTTAATGTTATTTAATTTTCTTCCCAATAGCTGCCTTAAACACTATTAATTACTAATTATTGAATTCCTTGTGGAATCGCTGTCTTACCTTCCTTAATTAATTCTCATGGAATCCCCTCCCTAATCCAAGTGTTGCCTTCAGTTTAATTAAAGCAAGCACTGTCTTAAAGAAATATAGAATTGCTGCATTACTTCCTTTTTAAGTCTCCTTGGTCAGTGATTATTTTTAATCTCTGTGCAAGATGTGATCAGGGGGTTTGTGGTTTATGGTTGGGTCATGACAGTCCGCCCTTCCCAATATTGCTTGTCCTTTAGCAAAAGGAATTGAAAACTCTACAGCTCGTGGTGATTGTCTTGGTTATGTCCAACTCTATACTACAAGGATGTCCCTAAAGAGTTGTTGCCAATATAGTTCTTTTAATATCATAAGGTTGATAACATCATCTAATGTGTGAGGACAATTTATTGTCCTGTATTCTTCGGGCTTATGTATTGGCATTGCCTAATAACTCTCAATAACAAAACCAAGGGTTGACAAGGTTCATAATTTAAGACAAGTTTTCTCTCATTTCATTACCACAAGGGTTCGAAGCAATGAATATAAGCTCTTGATTGCCCTTGTTGCAATCCAAAATGGTAGAAAAATGTTGCATCCTTCATCATGATGGATTATGGGAGCATTGTGAATATCAAGTATTACACCCCGTTGTGTTACTACTTATTCACTTTTACCTAGTTGGGTGAAAATGCTTTAAATAAGTGTATTTATGCTTTATGTGTTTTGGAAATATGATGATTAAATGTTTGATTTAATTTGATGTTATGTAATGATTTTGATTGTGATATGTTAATGATATAGCAGCTTAGGTAGCTCCTTCCAGCTCAGCCCCTTCGTGAATCATAAATTGGATGATAGCCTTTGGCTATACAATTTATATCTATTGTTTTATTCTCACTTCATCTTATGGGCCGACATAAAAGAATTCGATGTTTATCTTTTATTAGAAGATAATTAATATTCATTTGAGGCCGACCTTCATGAAAAAGGATATTCGAAATCTATTAAGGCCGACTTGAAGGATCTTGAAGCACGCGTCTCCATCATTCACTTGTATATATATATTCTCCTTGTTTCATCCATTGACCATAAAAAGAAGAGTTCAGTTAATTCCCTTCAGCTTTGCATTATACAGTGCGAATATATTAAAGCAGGAGGTCAGTTCAATCAGTTCGATGACTCCATTCAAGTGCGAATTTACCAGATCCGCAACATCACGAGATGCGAATATATATGATCAGATCAAAGGGAGACTATATGCCAGAGCGAAGCCATAGCTTTTGGTTTCTGACAAGAGTGCTTAAAGTCTGAGAGTTGAAGACCTTTAGTGCTAAGTGATCATTATTGGATTCTAATACTGCCAGGTGTGATCTAGAGCTTGTTATCTGTCATTCTTTATTGCAAGACACTGCATATCGGTCTTGTGTTGGACCTTATTGTAATTGTAAAATTGCCACTGTTGCATCAAATATAAGAGAGATCTTTGTTGCTGGGTTTTTCTCCCTCAAGAGGAGGGTTTTCCCAGGGTATATGCTGTGTTATTTTGTCTGATTTTTTATTTATTTCCTATGCACATAATCTGTTCATATAATTCTAACATGGTATCAGAGCGGGTTTGAGGATCGTGATCAGATTATTGCACTCAGATTATCTCATTTGTTCAGTTTGTCAAGATGGTGTATGATTTGAAGGTTGAGGGTTCAAGTGAATTCATGTCTCATTCAGCATTATCAAGCTGTATACCTTCCAACTCCAACACCTGGATAATCGACAGTGGTGCCTCCCATCACATAAACGGATTCAAGGAGCACTTATCGAGTTTGGTGGAAAAGGAATCTTCTGAACAAGTCATCATTGGAGATGATGCCAGCTACTCCGTAAAAGGAATTGGGACCTCCACACTTCACTTGGATTCCGGCATATCGTTTCAATTGGGTAATGTTCTTTATGTTCCCGGAATCAGGCGTAATCTTATTTCTATTTCAGCTTTGGAAGATAAAGGATATCAAGTTGCCTTCTCCAAAGGCAAAGTTCTAGTGTGGATGCAGAACTCTAATTTCAAGGATGCTCAAGTAATTGGAGTTAGACATGATAACCTCTACAAGGTTTGCTCACATCCTCTTCAAGCATTGGTTCATGACTCTTCCAGTCATTGTGATCTTTGGCATTGGAGATTGGCTCACTTACACTTCCGAGTCCTACCCATTATGGAGAAGATGGTGACGGGCCTTCCTAAATTCAACCAGGAGCACGAAGGTACATGCAAGGGCTGCGCATTAGGTAAGAATATAAAAGGCCCCTTTCATAGTAGAGAAAATAGATCTAAGTGTATTTTAGACCTAATTCATTCTGATTTATGTGGTCCTATGTCTGTTCCTTCTTCGAGTGGTTTTTTGTATTATGTTCTTTTTATTGATGATCACTCTAGGAAAACTTGGATTTATTTTTTGAAATCTAAAGAATCTGAGGAAGTATTGGATAGGTTTAAAGAGTTTAAAGCTTTAGTAGAAAATCTTTCTGGTAAACGAATTAAGGTCCTCATCTGACAATGGTGGAGAATACACCTCAGTAGTTTTCAAACTTTTGTACTGATGCAGGGATTAAGAGGAGCTCTGTGTTCCCTATAATCCTCAACAAAATGGTGTTGCAGAAAGGAAGAACAGGACAATTGTGGAGCCGACAAAGGCCATGATCCATGATCAAGATTTGTAAAACCTTCCTATAGAAGCCTACGAGGACAGCGATATATGTTGAAGCGAGAGGAAGTCCTCATAAGATCTTGGAGAATATGACTCGGAAAACGCTACGAGGGAAGAAGCACAGTCGATCTTGAGATCTTGATTTTATCATGTCTATGTTCATTTCCCCGAAAAGAACCAAAATTTTGGAGCTATACAGCAAGAAAGGGAATATTAAGTGGGCTATAAAGTGAGACATCAAAACTACGAATTTACATTCGAGTCAGAAGTTGATAGAGATCAGTAGGGATGTCACATCCGAGGAAGATGTTGCATTCAGGAGATCCAGAGGGATTCATATGGAGATTGATAATGAAGAGTCTCCTCAGGACATGGAAGTTGACCATACTCCTGAGATTCAGAGGGAGACAATGGAACCAAAGGAAGATCTTGATCCAGTTGAACCCTTGGAACGTACTGATGGGCCTACAGATATTGCTATTGGGAGGAAGAGACCTCTATGGGCCAGTCGCACTATGCAAGAGGCTGAAAACTTTGCAGCTCCTAGAGGCACATTCAGAGAAAGCAAAAGGCCACATAAGTTCTCAAGTTATGTTGCCTTAATGAGTCAGATTATAGAATCCCGAGCCTTCTGTGTTGAAGCATCTAGTCTTCCAAGTTTGGAGAGATGCTATGGCCGAGGAGGAGTATCAGTCAATTCTTAAAGAATGATGTTTGGGATATCGTTCCTAGACCCGAGGGCAAGTATGTGGTATCTTCTAAATGGCTATTCAAGATTAAGCATGCTGCAGATGGAAGCATTGAGAAGTACAAGGCAAGATTTGTGGCTCGTGGGTTTTCTCAGAAAGAGGGAGTAGATTATGATGAGACTTTTGCTCCTGTTGCTCGCTACACTTTTGTTAGAACCATCATTGCTATTGCTGCATCTAGAGGATGGAAGATTCACCAGATGGATGTGAAGACAGCCTTTCTCAATGGAGTGATTGAGGAAGAAGTTTACATAGAGCAACCTAGTGGATTTGAGATTCATGGGAAGGAGTCTCATGTTTGCAAGCTGAAGAAGGCCTTGTATGGTCTTAAGCAGGCTCCTCGTGCATGGTATGAAAGGATTGATCAGTATCTATCAAGCTTGGGTTTCTTGAAGAACGATGCTGATTCAAATCTCTACTTCAAGGTAATCAATGGTGATGCATTAATTTTGGTCTTATATGTTGATGATCTAATCCTCACTGGAGAAGATCACCTGATTCTTGAATGTAAGAAGGATTTAACTTCTGAATTTGAGATGAAGGACCTTGGGCTCATGCATTACTTCCTTGGTTTAGAAGTCTGGCAGAAGTCCGATGGTATGATTCTAAATCAAGGGAAGTACACCATTGACATACTTAAGAGATTTGGCATGATGGATTGCAAATCCATGTCTACTCCCATGGAAACCAATCTTCATAATTGGATTTGGTGGATCCTACGTTGTACAGACAGCTAATTGGATCCTTGATGTATCTAGTTAACACTAGACCTAGTTCACTCCCATGTCTACTCCCATGCAGCTAGTTCAGATTTGGTGGATCCTACGTTGTACAGAGTCCAGACAGCTAATTGGATCCTTGATGTATCTAGTTAACACTAGACCTGATATTTGCTATGCAGTGAGTGCACTTAGCCAGTTTATGTGTGATCCGAGACAGATACATCTTGTTGCAGCCAAACATATCCTGAGATACTTGCGTGGCACAGTTGGATATGGGTTGAAGTATACTTCAGATGCAGACTTGGAGTTACTTGGTTTTACTGATTCTGATTGGGCAGGTTGTGTCACGGATCAGAAGAGCACCTCGGCCGTTTCGTTCGCCACGATTTCGCGCAGCGTAGCCGTAGCATTGAGCGCGTTTTAGGTCGAGTATATTGCAGCTCGGTGACAGCAACTCTGGGGAAGCAGGGCTCGGTAGAGCTCCTGCTGTGATTGTTTGACAATCAATGGAGCCTACTCATTATTCATTGTGATAATCGAGTTGTGTGAAGCTTTCGTCAACTCCGTGGTTTCCATGACAACTTAAGCATGCTGGAGATCAAGTGCCACTATATCGTAGGATATGGTAATCGCCAGCAATACGCTGAGGTACATTAGCAATCGATGAGCAAACGCGATATTCTCGCCGTATGAAGTTTGTGTACCGGTATCAGCTTGGTACAGGAGAATCCGTACTGGATCGGTATGAGTCCAGACAAGGAGCCTTTTGCTTAATGAGTTCTTCCTGAGAGAAGTCGGTGAAATCCCTTGTTAATGCATTTTCTCTCAGGATTCGGAAGAATTTGAGGTGAAAGCCTTTGTTTCCCAATCTCCGAGAGTCGAAGTGGTGGATGTCATGTGTGCTGTAACGCATGACATATGTTGTACTTTGTGTTTAAATTCTCTGAGAGTTTATATGGTGAAAGTCACATTGAGGTGACACACGCCAAGTGATGAACACTTGTACTTTACTATTGCACTTTCTTCAGGACTGGGCATCCTGAGGTGAAAGCCCTCATTTGGCACCCTCCGAAATGAAGTCATGGTGGGATGTCATGAGTAGACTCCATGACAACACGAGAGAGTCCTGCGATGATCTTCTTGTACTTGTGTTTCACCCTCGAGAGCCATGGTGAAAGTCATTGAGGCGGTAATGCCATCACACAAGTGTTTTGTACTGTTTCACCCTCTCGGGAAGGATGGTGAAAGTCACATTGAGAAGTGATTTTTTCAGTGCCGCATCAAAATCTCCATCTGAAAGCCTTGGCGAAGTGCAGAAGACACTAAAATCCATCTTGTCGACAATCTTCAATACCTAGAAGGAAAATTTTCTCATAACACATCGAATTCATGGGTATACAACGAAAGGGTTCATTTAATTTTTTGAATTTTGAACCTTAGAAAAATAATTTTCAACAATTTTAATCCCATTCTTCACATCTGTGAACATTTCTTGTTGCTCTAACTTGAAATTTTTTTATTGACCCTGTGCAGCTGGCATCATCTGACTTCATCTCCGACAATTTTGTTCATGTCTTAGGAAATTTCATCACTTCACCAGACTTGGACGTTTTTCCTAAGGAAGAAAATTTTTGTGCCTTACAAAGATTTTTAAATCACTTAGCACATTTTGGATTTTGCCTTAGAAAAATTTTATCTCAATCACTCAGCCAGTGGTGAGAAAATTTTTTTTTAAAACTCACTTAGAAAATTTGCCTTGAAAGCACACATATCATGGAGGATATTTAATTTCAACGCCCAACATGTTTTATTCACTTCACCCCATAGGCTTAATATTCCCAACGCCTAGCACTATTTATCTCCCCCTTTACCTTCAACGCCTTTGACTTGTTGACTCATGCCTTGATATGGGCGCATTTAGCACTTAGAAGAGGATACTTCATATTCCAACGCCATAGCCATTTCCACTCTTCAATTTTCCATCACCTTGTTTACCACTTTTCACTCCACACGTACTCCTTGCTTGGCGCATTTAACATGGAGAGAGGAAAGTCAACATACTTCAATCACTTCCTAGCTAGCATGGCGCATTTTGGCATATGAAAAGGATAACACACTTGACTTTGACTTTCTCCTAGCATGTTTTGAAACATGGACGCATTTTGCTTGTGTAGAGGGATGGGCACATATCACATGTCATGAAGGATGAAATTTCTAACATCTTTGACCACCTTTGAAACTTGGGCGCATTCAGCATAGGGTAAAGGATTAACATCTTTGACCTTTGACTTTGCTAGAAGTGACAGGGGCGCATTTGAGAGGGAGAGAGGAATGGGCGCATTTTCCATGGTGTGGAGGATGTTTTTGATACTTAGAAAAAAATTTCAAGAAGGAGAGAGGAATGGGCGCATTTGCCATGGTGTGGAGGATGTTTTTGATACTTAGAAAAATTTTCAAACACCTTGCTTTGTGAGGGTGCAAATGAGAGGTGGTGAAGGATGAACTTATGCCTTAGAATATTTTTCTATCAACCTCCTTAAAGTGGGCACATTTTAGCATATGAGGATGAAACCTCAACACTTAGAAATTTTTCAACACCTTGATCAAGCATGGCGCATTTGGAGGTGGCAAGAGGATTTAACAATGACTTAGAATATTTTCCATCATCTTATTTCTCCTTGGGCGCATTTTGAAGGTGAAGGAGGATTTTACCAACACTTAAAACATTTTTCTTGACTTCCAGCTGAAGATGGGCGCATTTCCTAGGTCCTGCAGGATGAAACTCGAACTTAGAAAAATTTTCATCTCATGCCTGTGAGGAGGGTGCATTTTGGGGTAGCTGCAGGACGAGACTCATGCCTTAGGATTTTTCTTTTCTTCTGCCAGCTTCTCTGTGTCCTGCTATTTATAGTAACTGCTTGTTTCTGAGACCACAACTCCGATTGACTTGAAATTCAAATGGCGTGCTCCTCACCACGTGACCTGCCAGTTGACACCGGCACCCGACGTTGATTTACTATTTTTAGCTAGTTTCTAAAATAACTTACTATAAATAGTAAGTGTTTCGTTTGCCTTCAAATTTTACCGGTGGATAGCTTGAAAAATGCTGAATGCAGTGGGATACACCGGTTTTTGGAAATTCTAACTTTTTACCCCTCTTTTTGGGTCCCAAAGCTGGAAACCCTAATCTAACTTGCATGCATATCAAATGACCTCCGTTTGTCCTCGTTTTTGTTGCATTGCGATCCGTTTGTGACTCTGAAGTGCTAGGAGGCGGCTGCCAGAGTGCATTTGCTAAAAATAGTAAGTTCTTAAATAAGTGATTATCTCCGTTTGCATGTCACATCACTACGAAGCTCTCGAAAAACCCATAAGGAATATGCAGACATGCAAAGAAAACCCTGACATGCAAACCCTAAAATTAGCCTCTGAAGGCTAAACGCTAAAAGTCGTTATCTCACTTTGCATGTTACACCATCGCGAAGATCTCTGAAAACCCAGAAGGAATCTCCAAACATGCAAAGAAAAACTCTACATAAAGACCCTGAAATTCGCTTCGGAAGCTGAACTGCTAAAAATAGTAAGTTGTTCGTTTCAGCTCAAATTTTGCCAGTGAGCAACCTAATGTGCTCTGGATGCAGTGTGATTGTCGAAACTTCAAGAATGCTGAGAGAATACCCGGAATTATACACTTACTAAAAATAGTAAGTAGTCAGAATCTGATGAAATTTCGATGGAAACTTGCTGGAAGCATATTGACATCAATGTTAGTCTCAGATTTCAATTTATTCACCTCATTTGACCTCAAATTGACCAAAGAAACGCAAACCATAATTCTCAAACTTGGCCAAATTTCACATTTAAATCCATTGACGGACACATCCCCGGAAAGGAAGACATCAGAAAAGAGACAAAAAGAGAGAGAGACAAAAACCAAAGCCAAAAGACCAGGAATAGAGCAAAAATTAGGGGGTCCCCATTTTGAATGGGGTGATGTGTGAAAAGGTCACAACAATTCACCATGATGAAATTTGGCTGTGCATGTGTTTACTGTGCAATGTTTTTAGCTGCCACCTTTTCTTCTTCTTGCTGAATCAAACCTTTTGGATTGAGAACAGTCATCTTTGATAGCTTGTTTCTAGCCTACAGTCGCTCACATTTGTGTATAAATAGAGGTCCTTTCTCCCTCAATTAGGACGCATTATGCACACTTGATGCTTATTTTCTAAGTTGTTATTCTGATTTTCTGAGTTTGAGAGTTTGTGAGAGATTTTTGAGAGTTTGTGAGAGGTTTTTGAGAGTAAGTTTTTGGAGAGTGGAAAAGAGATAGTTGGGGAATTGCTTGTTGATTGGGAAGGCTGAGCTAGGAATCCAGTTTGGTCAATTGAAGCTATTGCATAATCAAGCATGGTGATTTCTACTCTTTTATACTTTTTATGCATTTGAAAAGATTGTGTGGCATTGTTTGCCTTGTTTGGGAAATTTGTTTAATTGCTTATTAGGGAAAGGTTATTCTCTTCTTTATGTAGAAGTAAAGATTCTTGATGTACCTAGTCTAGGATCTCTATTGATTGAGTGTATGTATTTATTCCATATTAAAGAATGGGTGTATATAGTAGCATTATATACTATATTAAAGATAGAGCTTATATAGATGTTTATTTAAGTTGGGTTATAGAACTACTTTGGTTGGGTTATAGAACTACTTTGATTTACTTAGTAGAAGTGTCTTGGTAAACATAGAGGTTATAGGTTATTCCTGGGGTTAGGATTTCTCCATGCTGTAAGGAGATAGCCTATGCATAGGTTATGAATGGTCAATACAAATCATGCTAGGAAGGTGGGTGAAGTTTATGACCTCCACTCTAAATTCTGGGTGATGAATACTTTGGCCAAAGTAGTGTAAGTTGCCACTATTTACACTATCAGTTCACTGTGATCCGGGTTTACATACTAGGCAGGGAATGTCATGTGTGTAGGTTGTAGCCACTATGTGATAGATGTAGATATGTAGGACACAACACCAAGCTCAGGGAAGGTCAATATTATTATGAGGTTACCAAACCAATCTCTTCGTCTAAGGGTAGAGTCATCTATTAGTTTGGTAGATGTGCGGGGGACCGCAGTTAGTCCAAAGTTGGTAGAAAAGAGCTTGAGTGATGCTTCCCCTCATCAGTAGGCGACCAAGATTTGATGGAAGACACCTAGACCATTCGTACATCTATTGCCAGTAAGCTCAATGGAGCCTTGTATGTGTTTTTGTATCCATTACTATAAAAAAATTGTAAAAGAGAAATGCTATCATGAAATTATGTACTATGAAATCAATACATTGGAAAGTAGTAATACTTTGATCTAATGCAATGGGAATGTTTGGAAAGATATTTATTTCAAATGTGCATGCTATCTTTATATTTGAAAAGAAAAAATTTATTGCTCATAATGGTTAGATGTTTAAACAATTTACTTGAGGTTAAAACATAGGAAAGTTACTGTGTAGAACAATGGGCATGTTACACGTGGTATCAGAGCTACCAAGTTCAGCTCTAGAACCTATGTGCTCATTATGTTGTTCCCTCCAACATTATGAATCTAATGTTTAAAAATTCTTGTGCCGGTATGGTGCATCTCAAGTTAACTGCAAGAAAGTCAGTGATCGGAAATGAGCGCTACCTACGGGCCAAGAAGAAAAGAGCTCTTGTTCGTACCATTGAGGGAACCAATCACGACAACACCATTTGGCTAAGCGATACAGAGACTATCAATCACGCCCTTTCGCGAATTAGTCAAGAGAAGAGAAGGATGATGCCAATTTCAACTACTTACCATATGTTTCTCCGGCCAAGTCGGACTCATTACCACTTTTCAGGGATATGCCCTCGGAATATAGTTGATATTTAGGGACCCTCGAGTTATACCTATGGCTGAAGTTATTGTTTTGGCCTCTAGTAGTGAATCGGAGGGTTATGTTCCCCAAAACTATGTATAAGAAGATAAATCTGAGGGTTACTATCCTTTTTGGGATAGGGTTGAGCAAAAATCAGAGGGTTACATCCCACATAGTTATGTATCTGAAAGTGAATCCAATGGATACTCTCCTCTTGACTATTTAAATAGTCATTCTATGTAAAAGGAAAGGATATTGAAATCCTTAGGAATAAATGAAAAGTTATGTTTTTATCAAAACTTGTGTATGAGATCCTCAATGAAATTTCTTATGTATAAATATTATGCTCTTTTGGAATGTTTTCAATATGTAAAGTAAGCCATGATAGGATCTAATTAAAGATGAACCTCCAGGTATAACTTTTACTTGAAACAATGGTTAGGAAAAGAACTAATCTTGGAAGGAATCAAGAAGTTGGACAAGGTCCAAATAATGCCAAAGCTAAGTTGGACCGTCTTTTGGCAATCATGGATGAAACAAGAGCAAGGATAGGAAACCTTGAACAAGAAGTGAGGGGAAAAAAAAGAGAGGAAGAAGTCCCACACAATGAAGAAGAAGAAATTCCCAACAATGAGGAAGAAGGGGAGGATTCCCAAAATCATACTAAAACTAGTGATCAAGAAAGTGGTAGGTCACAATCATATTTTGAGGGAACCAAAAGAAAGCGATTGGCAACTGAGTTATCTAGGGATATGAGAAAGATTACTCCTCCAAATATCAAAGGAAGCACCAACGGAGAAGAAGTTGAGGCTTGGTTAATTCAAATGGATAAGTACTTTGAAATAAGGAACTATTCAGATGTCACTAAAGTTGTGTGGGGAGCTTTCCAGTTAACAAGAGAAGCCTCTAACTAGTGGATGAACAAGAAGATGCAACTTGGAATCAATTCCTTAAAGCTGACCTGGAATGAGTTTGTTGAGATTCTTCGAAAGAGGTGGCTACCCCAACTCTTCTTCGATCAAAAGCTCATTAATTTCCAAAATCTTAAGCAAGGAGATTCTTCAATGAATGAATATTGGGAGAAGTTCACTCGTCTCTTAAGGTATGTATGTACCAAAAAGATGAGCAATTTTGTACCAGGAAGTTCATTATGGGTGGATGTACACGGTTCGGCCACTATGGACCTAGTATATGAGAAAGCAATCAAGCAAGAGCAAAAGCTCAAAGCCATCTCGTACTACCGAGAGAGGAATCGAAAGAAGTTCGGTGGGCCTCAATTTAATCAAGCTCCCAAGAAGTTTAATGAGGGGCAGGAATTTCAAAGGCAAGGGGTCAAGGGACCCCGCAATAATTGGAATGAGCCGAGGAAGGATCGTTGAGGAAACAACTTCAACAACGGTAACACCGGTAATTATAACAAAGCTGGAGGGAATGGTGATAATTCTAAAAGGCCAACAAAAAAGAGAGGACCATTGAGGGGATGCTTTACATGTGGTGGGGATCATTTTGCTAATCAATGTTTTTCACAACCACATGGTAATTCACTTCCTCCTCAACGGGCTGCATTTCAGCAAAGGATCCATGCAGCAATGGACAATCGACAAGCAAAGTACCAGATCACTCCAGTGGAAACTCCAGGTACTTTGTTTGGCTTACCAATTTCCATACTTATTGATACTAGAGCCACAGAAAATTTTGTTTCACCTAGAGTAGTTAATCAAATTTCTAGGAAGGTTGGTTTTAAAAATCTTGCGTTGTAGAATATGCAAACCAGGCAAGAGCAACGGTGAATCAATGTTTATTTGAGGCAAGGGTTGAACTTCCAAGTTTCTCAACGTAAGTAAACTTGTACATAGCTCCCTTAGGTTCTTATGATGTCATCTTAAGAATGAATTTGCTATGGAAGCATAGAGCTAAAGTAGATTTCCATGCTAAAACCGTAGAATACTTAGATGATCTAGGTAACCAAGTATCTTCGCAAGGAACACCTAGAGAAGTGAAATTGCGACAGATTTAAGTTGTGCAAATGCATAGGGCGAAAAAGAAAGGTTGCCAACTCTTCACAGTTAAAATGGATAAACTAGAAGAATTCAAGGAAGTCATCCTTCAAGATGATATCATGTATTGTGAACCTCAAGATTCTCAAGAAGCTGAAGAAGTGGTGGAATTTGGAGAAACGGATATGGAGAAATATCCCATCTTACGAAAATTTGTGGATGTCTTTCCAAAAGAGCTACCTAAATTGCCTCCCAAGAGAGTATTTGATTTCTCCATCGACCTAGTGTCAGGGTCGGAACCCGTATCCAAAGTACCCTATAGGATGACAACAATAGAATTAATGGAGCTTAAGGCACAGCTAGAGGAGTTGTTGTCCAAGGGATTAATAAAACCCAATGTTTCACCTTTGGGAGTGCCAGTGATCTTTGTGAAGAAGGATGGTACTATGCATTTATGTATAGATTATCGGATGCTTAACAAAGCTACGATAAAGAATAAGTACCTGTTGCCACATATTGATGATTTTTTCGATCAGATGCAAGGAGCGGCAATGTTTTCAAAGATAGATCTGTGATCCGGTTATCATCAACTGAGGATCAAAGACAAAGCTAGTTTCAAAACTGCTTTCAAGACAAGATATGAACATTACAAGTTCACAATCCTACCCTTTGGACTTACGAATGCACCTGCAGCATTCATGAACCTAATGAACAATGTATTTAGAGACTGCTTGGATAGGTTTGTATTAGTTTTCTTGTATGATATCTTAATCTATTCCAAGAATGAAGAGGAGCATTGTAAACATTTAGAGACAGTTCTCCAATGGTTAAGAGAACACAAACTATATGGAAAACTCTCTAAGTGTACCTTCTTTCAAAAAGAAGTACAATACCTGGGTCACGTAATTTCAGCTAAAGGGATTGCAATAGATCCAGCTAAGATAAAGGCGGTGCTTGAGTGGCCAATGCCCAAGAATGTACCAGAGGCTAGAAGTTTTATGGGTTTGGCTGGTTACTACAAGAAGTTTGTTGCAAACTTTTCTAAGATAATTTTTCCTATTACTTCATTGTAGAGGAAAGGTAAGAAGTTTGAGTGGTCGGAAAAACGTCAAGCAGCATTTGACCTACTCAAGGAAAAGTTGACTACCGCACCAATATTGAATTTGAAGGTACCTGATCTAGAAGGAAACTTTACTGTCATCACGGATGCATCGGGAGAAGGATTAGGAGGAGTTTTGATGCAAGAAGGGCAAGTCATAGCTTATGAATTTAGGAAATTGAAGCCCTATGAACAAAATTATGCGTCGCATGATTTAGAGTTAGCAGTTGTTGTCCATGCATTGCAGATGTGGAGACATTATCTATTGGGAAATCCTTTTAAACTGAAGACCGATCATCACGGTCTAAAGTATTTATTTACCCAACCCAATCTGAATGCACGACAAAGGAGGTGCTTGGAGTTGATATCTGACTATGACTTCAACATCAACTACATCAAGGGAAAAGAGAATTGGGTTGTCGATGCCCTAAGTCATAGAAGGTATATCTCCCCTATGGTAACAATTCAAACCGACTTTAAGGGACAGGTGTTGCAAGAATCCAAGGGTGACGAATTTTATGAGTAAGTCAAGCAAGCACTCACAGATAATCCACAAGATGCAAGGTACAAAGGATATCACTTTGAACCTAATGGATTACTAAGGTTTAAAGGGAGAATTTATGTGCCTCATTCAGAAGAGTTAAGGAATCTAGTGTGGAAAGAAGTTCACAATGCACCATATTTTGGACATACTGGTGTGACAAAGATGTTAGTGGATGTAAAGTTGTATATTTATGGAAAGGAATGAAGGGGGATGCTGCAAGATTTGTCGCAAGATGCTTAGAGTGTCAAAGGGTAAAGGCAGAACATCATCACCCGGCAAGTCTTTTGTATCAGCATGATGTTCCCGAAAGTAAGTGTCAAGTCATTAGCATGGACTTTGTGCAAGGTTTACCTATGTCAAGGAATAAGCACAATGCCATTCTAGTGGTGGTGGATAAGCTATAACTAAGGTGGCGCATTTTATTCCGAGGAATTTAACTGATGGAGCTCCTGTCATAGCTCGGAAATTTATTCAAGAGGTGTTTAGATTGCATGGGATTCCTGAGAAAATCATTTTGAATAGGAATGCTTGCGTGACATCTTGTTCTCCTCACTTAGAACTCAGTTGAACATAAGTTCAATGTATCATCCGGAGATAGACGTACAAACTGAAAGGGTTAACCAAGTGTTAGAAGATCTACTAAGGATGAATTGCATGGATCAGCAATACAAGTGGGAAGACTACCTGCCATTGGTTGAGTTTGCATACAACAATTCTTATCATTCTGCAATCAAGATGGCTCCATTCAAAGCATTGTATGGCAGAAAATGTCGAACTCCTATAAGTTGGGATAAGCTAGAGGATAGGACAAGTCTTGGGCCAGAGATGTTATTGAAAATGGAGGAGCAAGTAGTAATTATTAAGCAAAGGCTAGTAGAAGCCAATGATAGGCAGAAAAGCTATGCAAATTCTAAGCAGGTACCCAGAAGTTTTGCAGTAGGGGAAAAGGTGTTGTTGAGATTTAAATCTCATAAGAGTTCCATCAAGTTTGGAAAGTCATCCAAACTAGCTCCGCGCTACGTAGGTACTTTTGAGGTTCTTGAGGAAGTAAACCTTGTCGCCTATCGAATTGCGTTGCCACTAGCTCTTGCCAAGATGCACAATGTATTTCATGTCTCCTACCTTAAAAAGTATATACTAGGGGATAACCATGTTATTGATTAAAATGCTTTACAGGTACAGGACCCAGGAGTGGTAACAATAGAGCCTCTCAAGGTGCTCAGAACATGTAAACTTCACTTACGTAACAGAGAGGTTTTGCAATGCAAAGTCCATTGGGACCAGTATGCAAAAGATTCTGCCACTTGAGAAGACTATGCTGAAATTAAGCAAAAGTTTCCTCATGTCTTAACATGCTTTTGAAAGATCTTGAAAAACAATTCTAATGTGTTAAAGTTTATAGTTTATGTCTATGTCTGCTACTTAAAATTATCGGGGATAATGATTCACAAGGGGGGGGATACGTTACACCCCACTGTGTTACTACTTATTTACTTTTACCTAGTTGGGTGAAAATGATTTAAATGAGTGTATTTATGCTTTATGTGTTTTGGAAATATGATGATTAAATGTTTGATTTAATTTGATGTTATATAATGATTCTAATAGTGAAATATACGACGCAAATGAATGTATTGTTTTTGGCTAACTATAGTTGCAATGTACTAAGTTGGATGCAAGAATAGAATCAAGCCTCCGAAAGAGAGGGGAAGTATCACTCAGGAGAAGAACTTGGTCTGGTAACCTTTAATAAGACCTAAACTGAGCTTTCACACACTCACTTCTAGTTTGGTCGAGTCAGGATAATAGCTTGAGAAATAGTAAGTTACCTTTAGTCTTGCTTGTGGTTTTATTTATGAACGTTTTTGTCTTGGGGGTTAAAAGTGTTGAGTCTCTTTGTAATGTGTGAGTTCTTCTTTATGTGTTTATATTTAATTGATGGGATATATACATAAAATGAATATATATATGTATATATGTATATGTCAACGATAAACTCATACACATGAGTAAATACGTCTATGGCTATACGTAGATAGACGTATCTACACATGCTCATGGACGGATTACCCATATGCATGGAAATATCGATCGAACAAAGGTGACATATATATATATACACTTCGTGTATATATGTTGATCAATATATGTATGTTAATATATACGCATGCATTAATATGCGAAATATGAGAATGTGTGTGTATTCTGTTAGTTTTAGGATCAAATTTAACAGAAAGCAGAAACACAGAAATACAACAGAACATGAACAGTAGAACACAGCATATATCTTGAGAAAACCCTCCTTGAGGGAGAAAAAACCAGCCACAATATATCACTTATATATTGAATTGAATGAGCAGCAAATCTGCTTTACAACTTGGCCACACACTAGGCCGATCTGAAGCAATAAGAAATAGCACCTCTCTTAGATGCAAGATATACACAATATCGATTTGCTCTAAGAAATAAGATAATTTGTTGTAGAAGAATGAACTCCTTGATGCAATGCAAATGCCTTGATAATAATTGATCTCCTTTGAAGTGCGAACTTGTCTTGAGAATAATAATAATTGATGATGTAAGAATGAGCATCGCCTTCTTTATATACAAGGTAAGGTGCCTCTTCACAAGCAAGGCGACTCTTCACAAGGGTCGGCCTCATTCAAGAAATATAAATATAAAATATAATTTGCAATATGTAGGCCGCATGCCTTTAATTAGGAAGAAAATATCTCCTGAAGCTACCAAACACTAACACTCCCTCTTAACTAGGGAGATATTTTCCAGATATCTACGTCATGGAGTCTCTCAACATGACGCCCACAATGGCTACACCCATTTGTGGAAAGCACAAAGGTTCATCACGAAGTCTCTCAACGTGATGTGGTCATGAAGTCTCTCAACATGATGTCCACCATGGCTACTCCCATGTGTGGAAAGAAACACACATACAAGTGCCCATCACGAAGTCTCTCAACGTGATGTCATCATGGAGTCTCTCAACATGACGTCCACCATGGCTACTCCCATATGTGGAAAAACACAAGTACAAAGGGTTCATCGCGGAGTCTCTCAACGTGATGTCATCATGGAGTCTCTCAACATGACTTCTCATCTCAGTCTCAGAGATGAACAAGGGCTCGCACCTCATATTTCTCCGTCTCAGAGAAATATACACTAACAAGGGCTTTCACCTCATACTTCTCCGTCACAGAGAAATATACACTAACAAGGGCTTTCACCTCATACTTCTCTGTCACAGAGAAATATACATTACAACAGATCTTCATGATGATATGACTCCCTCTGAAGCTCCAAGTACTTGCATCAACCTCCTGACCTCCTCGTCCAAGGTTGCCTCTGGTGGTTTGTCAAACTCCCTCTAAATGTTAATTCCTCCTCTTCGAAGAAACTGATCGCAATGACAATCTGAATAGGTTCTTCCTCTTCGAAGAAACTGATCACAATGACAATCTGAATAGGTTCTTCCTCTTCAAGAGATGTCTCCAGTTTTGTGCCACCAACTCAATCCCATGGCAACAAGCTGTGTCTCCATTCTTCAGCCTTTGTGACTTCCCCATAGGATGCATCAAGCTCTTCCTCCCTTGAATGCAGTCTCTCATCATCCGTTTGCTCCTCGATCCATCCTGAAAGCATTTTTAGAGAGATTACTAATAGTTCATAGAATCAAGCTATCCCGAAGAGAAATACCAATGCTAGAAGCATACATGATTCACTATTCCAATGTTATTGCATGAATTAATAACTACATAAAATTCATTCAAGTTACAAGCATAAAATACTTATCTCTTTATGTTGGCACACCAATGAGCTGGACTTGTAGCTGTGTCTTATTTTCGCCACCTTCACTCGATCTCGGCCTCATGCAAAGTGGGAATATGAATCGACCGTTTATCAAAGATTGAAGACTCCATTTAAATCTTGAGATCACATTATGAATCAACGCACCCACACTCATGCGATGAAAGATTTTAAGTAATCAAAAGAGTGAAAATAAATCATCACGACTTCCTTCCACACGACCAAAGAGAATACAGCATAGGAGAAATGCCACGAAGTGTTAAGCCAACCTTAATCAATGAATCAACGAATACCACAGGAGTCGTTCCTCCATACATCACCACTGCAACCATATTGAGCATTTATTTGTGCATCGAACAGGCCTGTGGCTTCAATCATTACTTCTTGACTGAATTTCTGTTTAACCAAATCCGATCGGATCTTTTCTTAAACCCGCTCTGATACCATGTTAGTTTTAGGATCAAATTTACCAGAAAGCCGAAACACAGAAATACAACAGCACATGAACAATAGAACACAGCATATATCCTGGGAAAACCCTCCTTCTTGAGGGAGAAAAACCTAGCCACAATATATCACTTATATATTGAATTGAATGAGCAGCAAATTTGCTTTACAACTTGGCCACACACTAGGCCGATCTGAAGCAATAAGAAATAGCACCTCTCTTAGATGCAAGATACACAATATCGATTTGCTCTAAGAGATAAGATAATTTGTTGTAGAAGAACAAACTCCTTGATGCAATGCGAATGCCTTGATAATAATCGATCTCCTTTGAAGTGCGAACTTGTCTTGAGAATAATAATAATTGATGATGTAAGAATGAGCATCGCCTTCTTTATATACAAGGTAAGGTAACTCTTCACAAGCAAGGCAACTCTTCACAAGGGTCGACCTCATTCAAGAAATATAAATATAAAATATAATTTGCAATATGTAGGCCACTTGCCTTTAATTAAGGAGAAAATATCTCCTGAAGCTACCAAACACTAACAATATACATATATATATACATACGTATATATACGCATGCATTAATATGTGAAATATGAGAATGTGTACGTGTATTCGTATATTGAATAATGCATTTTATAAACTTATAAGTTGAGATATATATATATATATATATATATATATGCATCTTACATTATGTATATATTATATAATATATATATATATTAAAAATATAGATATTAAATAGCACTGAAATGTTATTAAGCACATAACTTATATTGAACAGCATATACTATGTATAATGCATAGCATATACTATGTATAATGCATAGCATATACATATAGTATATGGCACAGCAATAAAGGGAATTGTGCACCATTGAAGCCAACGCATAAACAATAAACAATGTTTAAGTATTTAAATGTTGAGTGATTTAAAACATAGGCAAAGTTGGAAGAAAGCATAGGAAATCAAAGCAAACCAACGTGTGAGTTAAATCTGCCAAGACTAAGTCAAAACTTGAAGGCAAAGTGGATATGCAACGTACTGGAAACTATGACCTGGTCTTTTCCAAACAGGAACCAAAGGAATAGGGCACGTAATGTATAATGTGGCACCAACTTATGAATAGTGCGAACCAATCAGAAGTATAATCTACAATTCAAGTTCCAACATATGAAGCAAATTGAAATATGAGAAATGGTCAAATGAGAAGCTAGCCAAATTAAGTCGACCTGTAGAAACAATATCCTTGCATCTCTGATTGTTATTCTTGTTGTCCATTTGAATAAGCGACTCATTCACTATGATGAAATCTGGCTGTGCATGTGTTTACTGTGCAATGTTTTTAGCTTCCACCTTTTCTTCTTCTTGTTGAATCGAACCTTTTGGATTGGGAAGTGTCATCTTTGATAGCTTGTTTCTAGCCTATAGTTGCTCACATTTGTGTATAAATAGCCTACAGTTGCTCACATTTGTGTATAAATAGAGGTGTTTTCCCCCTCAATTAGGACACATTATGCACACTTGATGCTTATTTTTTGAGTAGTTGTTATTCTGATTTTCTGAGTTTGAGAGTTTGTGAGAGATTTTTGAGAGTTTGTGAAAGACTTTTGAGAGTTTGTGAGAGGTTTTTGAGAGTAAGTTTTTGGTGAGTAGAAGAGAGATAGTTGGGGAATTGCTTGTTGATTTTGGGAAGGTTGAGCTAGGAATCCAGTTTGGTCAATTTGGAGCTATTGCATAAATAGGCATGTTGATTTCTACTCTTTTATACTTTTTATGCATTTGAAAAGATTGAGTGACATCGTTTGCCTTGTTTGGGAAATTTGTTTAATTGCTTATTACGTAAAGGTTATTCTCTTCTTTATGTAGAAGTAAAGATTCTTGATGTACCTAGTCTTGGATCTCTATTGATTGAGTATATGTATTTATTCCATATTAAGGAATGGGTGTATATAGTAGCATTACATATTATATTAAAGATAGAGCTTATATAGATGATGTTTATTTAAGTTGGGTTAAAGAACTACTTTGATTTACTTAGTAGAAGTGTCTTGGTAAACGTAGAGGTTATAGGTTATTCCTGGGATTAAGGTTACTCCATGTCGTAAGGGGGTAGCCTATGCATAGGTTATGAATGGTCAATACAAATCGAGCTAGGAAGGTGGGTGAAGTTTATGACATCCACTCTAAATTCTGGGTGATGAATACTTTGGCCAAAATAGTGTAAGTTGTCACTGTTAACACTGTCAGTTCACTGTGATCCGAGTTTACATACTAGGCAGGGAATGTCATATGTGTAGGTTCTAGCCACTATGTGACAGATCTAGATATGTAGTACACGACACCAAGCTCAGGGAAGGTCAATATTATTATGAGGTTACCAAAACAATCTCTTCGTCGAAGGGTAGGACCATCTATCAGTTTGGTAGATGTGCGGGGGACCGCAGTTAGTCCAAGGTTGGCAGAAAAGCGCTTGAGTGATGCTTCTCCTCATCAGTAGGCGACCAAGATTTGATGGAGAACACTTGGACCATTCGTACATCTATTGCCAGTAAACTCAATGGAGCCTTGCATGTGTTTTTGTATCCATTACTATGGCAAAATTGTAAAAGAGAAATGTAATCATGAAATTATGTACTATGAAATCAATACATTGGAAAGTTGTAATACTTTGATATAATGCAAGGGAAAGTTTGGAAAGATATTTATTTCAAATATGCATGCTATCTTTATATTTGAAAAGAAAAATTTTATTGGTCATAATGGTTAGATGCTTAAACAATTTACTTGAGGTTAAAACATAGGAAAGTTAGCGTGTAGAACAATGGGCATGTTACATAAAGATCCCACTCCTTTGTGCAAAGCCAATTTTACATTTGAGTAAAAGGATCTAGGTGTCCCTTACTACAGGTTATTCCCTCTTTTCTTACACAATCAAAAGGGGACAAGTGCAATTTCCCTTAAATAAAGTATATTTCATTTCACATAATCCTTCAAACAAAGTTTGAGGCAAGTTTGATTCTAATGAGGATGTAATACAAAATAGCTTATAGGGTGTTTGTAACACCTAGTCAAAACGTCTTTCAACATATATCACCTTGTCATAGACTCATAGATAATTAATGACATGTTATAACCTTCTAAGTATATATTTCCTAGATAATACTCAAGTACAAAATTATTGGATTGATCAAGTCCAATAAAATGAAAGATTTACAAGAGTCTTCGAATTCATGACAAACAATTATCACC
>VDFB02343082.1:0-103265 GCA_007258455.2 Sequoia sempervirens | reverse complement strand
CACTTTTCAAAGTTTATCTAGTTCACTTGGATTTGTTGTTTTGTGTGAAAAATGTGCCTATGTAATTTTGCGGGCATTTCCATGTGAACGATCTTAATTCTAGTTGCAAATGAACTTTTCACATTTCTACTTGCCAATAGATTCCCTGCAAATGTAGTTGACTTAAAAAATAATAGCTAAGTCTTTAGAAGCAGATGGATTCCATTTTCCTGCATCCACCCTTGCTGACATCATTTTTCAATTGTGAACATTTTCCATTCATCTAAATTTCCTCTTCCAAAGTTTCATTCTATTCAGATGCCTTTGTCCACAGACTTGTTCCATCCCATTTTCCCACATATGTACCTTGATGATGTCATGTTGACATCATACCACCTTTTTGACATCATTGTTAGGACTTTTCATCCAAACCATATTGTTGTTGTAGTTGGTGGGTTCGCTTGATTTTTCTTGTAGATCTTGTTGGAGACTTTTTTCTCACAAGTCTTAGTCCTACGAAATTTTTGAGGGGTCTCTTGATGTTGTAAAGGTTTTAAGGGCATAAATATATATCTTGATGTCGATGGTCTATGCAAACTTCTCCTTTTATATCTCTATTTTACAATTTGCTCTCTAGATTAAACTTAAGCTCAAATGAACCTTAGTTGATTTTCTAGCTCAAATCTATTCATTTGAAGCCATAATTCAAGTTATGATAATAGTTTCAACCTACCAAGGGAAAATAATGGTACTTTCTAATTGCTATGCTTTGGAGAGTTATGTGTTGATTCTTCAAGAGGTTTTTGTGGTTCTTGTCATGACACTAGAATTATGCCTCGGTTGTTGAAGGCTCTTCCTATGTTGTACTATCAAAGGATTAGATGTGATGAAATCTCTTTACTTTGAATACTTTGTATAGTGTTGGTGTTGTAAGGAGTGGTTCTTCTTTGGGTTTTGTCTACTCAACTATTGCTTAGCATCTCCAACTCTTTCTTGGGGATGGTTTTTGGGAAGCTCTATTTTGTTGTGCATAAAACTCGTGTAATTTTGGATCGTAGGTTGTGAATGTTGCATCAGATGCCAATTTGGATGTCTTTGATTTATCTTCTATTTTGTAGTTGGATTTGCAACTCCTTTCTATCTCATATTCTTTTCTTAATCCAATAAAAAAATAAATGTAAATAGAGGGTGAATGAGGATTTGTAGACATACAATAAAATAGGATTAATAAAACATACACAAAATATTGATGTTAAAATAGAAATAAGGAGAGTTTGTTAGAGAGATGCATGGAAAATAATTTTTGAAAAAAATGTTCCTTGTAAAAAATATCTTGAATAAGAATTGATTGCAAACGAAGTTTAATAGATAAGCCATATGGTTAGCAAGTAGATATAGAATTTGAATGTGTAATTTGTTTGGTAAAAATCAACATAGATATTTGCTAAGAATAGCTTTCAAAAGTGTTCGTATTGATTGAGTTTATTGAAATTGATATAAAATAGTAGAAAATTAATATGATTGCCTATTTTTTATCATTATTATTTTTTAAAACTAATTAGTAAAAATATGCTTTATATCCAATATAGTTTACAGAAAAATATTAGTAAAAATTATTTTATTATTGTTGCAAAATTTAGAAATGATATGTAAACATTAGAAAACCTTTAGGAAATTTCATTTGATTAGTCAAAAAATGTTTGAAACTTGGAATAACACAAGCATGAAGACCTTAGAAAGATGGCTTCATGCATGTATAGGCAAGAATCAACTAAATTTTCTCTATGCAATTCAACTCAAGACAAACTCACACACACTTTTAAGCCATGCCATGCAACTCCAAGAGTTCACATGATAACTTCACCCAACTTTTGTGGTACTTGCACATTGTGCTCAACTTGTACACGAGTTCACATGCATCCACTCAAGTAGACCAACTCCATACACATAAAAAATGTGACCTTACCCAGTATCACAATCTAACTATCCAAGTGACATCATATGTGATTGACATCTAAAATCATCTAATATTGCACTACAACTAGTACTGCATGAGTATAGCATTTTTCACCCACACATCCACATGTAAAACACACTATATGCTCATGGCAATTGTTAGCATTTTATTTGTTGGCCTAGTCGATAGCCTCTATATAAATATTATATATTGTACTTTATGTAAGGTAGAGTAAAAACTACCTAGAAGCATAGTAGATTAGATGGCTGCTTCTCCTCATTTAATTACAAGATCCTTCTCTCATTCTAGATTCCTTGCAACTCGTCTATTTTATACCAAGGAAAATATTTTGCATCCCTTGGCCATGTCTTTGCTTCCCCTTTCCATTACATTATATAAATAATTTCACATCTCAAGCTTTCTAGTGGAGGTTGTCCTACACATAAAGTTGCTCTCCAATTTCTATGAGACCAAAATTAGATCACATGCACTACATCTAAGCTT
Organism: Sequoia sempervirens; assembly: GCA_007258455.2. Taxonomy (NCBI): domain Eukaryota; kingdom Viridiplantae; phylum Streptophyta; class Pinopsida; order Cupressales; family Cupressaceae; genus Sequoia; species Sequoia sempervirens. Next base: position 100,825 of record VDFB02343082.1, on the reverse strand, counting down.
ACCATTTTCTAAACCAACTAATATAATAGGAATCAAAAGACATTTCTAAAGACCACTACTTACTATCATTTTTCTACCAATCCCCACCTTCTTTATTGCCATGGTGATATCCATCCCCCTTCTAGATGAATTGAAAATCACTCATCAAGAAAGAAAACATTAAAATTAGAAAAAATGCACCATAAACACTATGAAATCATGGGTCTATGCTAAAACTATTTAAACTTCCACCTCAAAATACCTTCTTTAACCCTTACAAATGTATTGGAATCATCTATACTTGTGTGTATGAATATAATGTTTCACAAACAACTAAAAACAATATGCATTAGGATGAGGTAAGAATTCTACAAACCCTACTTATAGTCTCCACCTTAATGAACTTTATCTTAGATGAAAACACACTTTTCTCATCTAGGGTTGCTACTTCTAGTTTATAAATCATTGATAAACTCGACTGAATATAACAACTCAACCCAAATTTTCACATTTGAAATATTTTAATTGAAAATGGTACTTTTTTCACTATTAATGATGCATATGATTAGAGTAGTAGTTGACATTATTTTATCAACATCTAGTTTTACATGACACAAAATCTCTTTTGATGGCATGACAAAAATTTAGGGGATTTTTTTGACTTGTAAGTTTACAATGAAAAGGATATCAACTAATTATGGACCATGAAATTGTATGATGTTAAATTTAGTGGTGATTTTTATGTGTTAAGTGTTTCTTAGAAGTTTGTTACTTAATTAAGTCATTTGGAGGAACAAGGGTGTAAGAAATTGAGGTAGAGTTCTCAAAGGGAGAGGATGAGAATTGTAATACCATTGTCACTATCATAGCTTTCTAATTCTCATCCCATCATCTTCCAAATATTATAAGTGAATCCTATGAGAAACATTGGTAATGGGAGGATGCTATAAATACAAATGTTTAAATCCTTAATTGGAGTCTTTGTAAGACATTGCAAAATGTTATTCTTAAGGATGCATGGTCAAGAAGGAGACCATTTATAAGTGCATTTATGGTTTTGGTTATGTTTCTTTAATAACTAATCAATAAGCAAAAGATAAGTAAATTAGATGTAAGAAATAAAACATATATATTTTTATTGACTATAATAGAGAGTTAAAGTCATACATGTTACTATATGTTTTTATGAGAAAAAATGGTTTAGAAAAATTGTGGTTAATAAATATGTGGTAGATGAGAATACATTTTTCTTTCATAAGAATAAAAGTAGTATCACATCTAGGTAGATTCTATTGATAATTATAGAATGAGTTTTTGGTGTTGACATAAAAAAATGTTAGAATTGTGAAAAACATGAACCACATGATCAAACAACGAACAAAGAAACCTTCCACACAAGAGAGTTCCAAACAATAATATACAATATTCTTCAACAAGAAAAAAGGTAAATAATTCAAGAGTTCAAGATGTATGATAATACAATGAGGGTTGAGTTCTACATAGGAGCAACCCTAAATGATAAAGGGATTATATCATGACAAGTGTCAACATCTCATGCAATGAGACATAATGATCCAATAATAGCTCTCTAGTTAACATATAAAATCACTCCTAAGTTTAACTTAAGTGCATGAGTATAAATTAGAATAATAATTAATTAAAGATTAATTAATTAATAGCTAATGCATGAATACTCTAACACCATCCTATAAATGAACTTAGGGAGTAGCTAAAAACCCTAAAAAGAGAATGCATGATGGGTCCAGACAAAACAAGGCTTGGTGAGGTACCCATGCACAAACAAAAGATCTGTCAAAACTCGAGAAAAAGGAGAAAATCACATGGGAAAAAATCCTCTCCAAAAGAGAGAAAGGCGAATGAAAGACTGAAGAAGCCTCCAAGACAAGGTGAAGGACTAAGAAGTCCCCAATAAAAACAATGTCACAAAAAGAAGAGGAACATGTGCAACATCTTTGAAGCATAAAGAAGCTATAGATAATCGTCAAATGATGATTGATATAGTGCTGACATGAAGAATCTTCAGAAATAGGAATGCAAGAGTTTCCATATTATAAATGCTCTATTTCATTAAAATGAATGGGTAACTAGCCAATGATGTGCATTGCATTTGACTCGTACATAGGAACAAGGAATAGATACATAGATCACTCCAAAAATGAAACCAAGGAAAAATTAACACCAATAGTAAAAACCCTCCATAATGTTGACAAGGGAGAGCCATGACAAGTCCACTGAAATTGTGTGAAACCAAGAAGTGCATGTAGGAGAAACAACCTACAAGTAAAGGGTGTGCAAACTAAGGAACACATGCATGAGGAAAGAATCACTAGGATTCACTGCTATCGTGGAAGGGACACTCACTTGACAAAGGTGTGATGGAAAAACAAAGACCATCAACCCCCCATGATGCTTTATATCATAGTGCAAATACAAAAGGCACAACAAGATGTGCAAAATCCCCAAAAAGTATACACCAGAATGTCACTTTATCTTAGTGCATCTACAAAAGAAAATATGCATGAAAACGATGTAATAATGCCCAAATAGGACAGAAAGTTGGAAATAATGAAGAACAAAAAATGAGTCATCCCATGCAAACAAAAAGTTCCTAGGAGCTAAGATTGCCAAGTAATTCACTAAAGTGAAAAAACACCAAAAAATGAATAAAATGTACCTAGAGAGAAATCTAGAAAAATTGCATGGATGGTTGTGAAGAGCTTTGGAAGACCATTCCAATGCCATTGGAATCATGAAAAATAGAGAAACTAGTCAAAATTTATGAGCAAACTGCCAAGTCATTCACCAGAGTGTGAAAACAACAAAAAATGAATAAAATGTACTTAGACAGAAATTTGGACAAATTGCATGGATTGTTGTGAAGATCTCTAGAAGACCGTTCCAACGCCATTGGAATCATGAAAAATAGAGAAAATTGTTAAAATTTATGATCTTGGGACTAAAAATAACACTTATAACTTCAAGAGGCTATAGAATGCACAAACAAAAAAATGGTGATGAGACCCACACCAATAGAAAGGTGATAGAATCATCTTTTCAACGATATCTTGCTCACCCAATTTCAATATTGTATTCCCAAGTTATGGCCAAAAAAAAAAATGGCTCCTTTAGGGCACATAGAGGATTAGAAGGACCCCTACCAGCAGGTCATACCATTGACATCAACAAAATATTTTGTAGAATATTCCCCTATGCTAAAAAAAATTGAACATCGAGAAAGAAAAGTTGTTAGAATATGCCCTTGGCCTTGACAAAATATTCCTTGTTGGGCGGTGTCGAAAAAATAGCTTGTAGTGCTGGGAAAAAATCAATTGAATCTAGTACTGTAGATAAAGAGAAGGCTACAGAAACTACAATGTCTCTTGGTGAATCTTCTGGCTCCTCTGAAGATTCTCTTAGAAACTTGTTGATTATTCAACCTAACTTTCAATAGGTTGTGTCCTCACAACTATTGCAACTATCGATAAATCAGGGTAATGTCAACTTGAACGAGATATCTCCTATTCACAAGCTTCAACTAGGAGACTTGTTCCACACAACCACTAGAAAGGAAATCATTGATACAAATCAAAAGAGCAGAAAAGCAATGGATGAGGTAGTGAAGGCATTGCATGGGATCATACCTAGATCAAACATAGACACATCTCTCTTAGGTATTGATAATCTCAAACTAAGGATTGATTCCTTCAAATCATATGCATCCAAAATGAAGGCAGAGGCAGAGAAGGAAGTGGAAAAGAGGTTGAATGATAAGAGAATGTTGGAGATCACAGAGAAATGTGTGCTTGCACATAAGTTCCTAGAATTGATGAAAGATGCAAAAGCATGTGTATATAGGAACCCTTTGCCATTGATGTCAAAGGGGGAGAGTGGAACATGTGAAAAAGGGGGAAAGAAAGTAATAAAGGAAAAATTTTGAGAGTGTTGGAATACATGTTGCCATCAATGAAAAAGGGGGGGATATTGTTGGAAGATTGAGGAGAGTGTCATTGATGATGTGGTACTGGCAATATGAGCATGGTATGTACATAATGCAAGATACAGTGATGTCATTAATGCAAATATTGTTGTGGATCATACTAACATGTTTCAAAGGTATAGTGGAAGATGTTTGCGCAAGATGAGTTGGTCCATAAAGTGTAGTCATGTAGAAATTTGATTAAGTGTCAAAACCTGCTAGTTTAGGGTTATAGAGTGTCAGTTTTAGGGTCCACACCACTCTGCGAATGAAGATTTTTCTCATCGATTCTAGCCTAATTTTTATGGTTATTAGAAGATTATAAATCCAAGTTCTCATATGGTTTGGTGAAGTATTTTGAGAGATATGAATGACAGATTTCTATTTGGTATAATACTATCATTTTTTGTACAATGTGTTGGTATGGGAGATTCCACATTCCTTCGTGGATGAATCTTTTGTGTTGTGATGTTGAAGATAAGCTGCTAAATATCAATTGAATATGGATTCCAAATGGCATCGTGTGTTGAGGTCCACATATTTTTAATTTGGTGTACATATAAAGGTTTGTTGGTTTAGGTCTTATTTGGGGCCAACCTAACACATTTGATGTTTTGCGAAGAATGAATAAGTGTTTTTTTCTTATGTAAGATATAGTATAGGTCCATCCCATCCTATCTTAAGGTGATTTGAATTTTGAATTGTGGCACAAAGTTTAGATGAAATTTTTTGGGGGCCGACAAGTTTAATTTTGTATGTTACATCCAATTAGGCTGACCTAATTGATGTTACACTTGATATGGATATATATATAGTGAATTGATTTTGATGTATAGTGATGATGAGTGAATAAATAGAGATAGAAAAAATGTATGGTGTTCCACCTACATGTGTGTGACGTGAATTTGATCATAGTTATGTGAATTATGTTGCAAGGCATGCGAATACATAGTAGAGCAGAGCATTGATCCAGATTAGTGCAAAGATTGATATTGTACTTCATTGGAATTGTAATCCAACATATTGTAGATGCATTTGTATCAGTTCAAATAGGATATAAGCCACCCCTTATTTCTTCTTTATTATTCTTTGTGGACAATGAGTCCACCGGATAGTGAGTCCACCTATAGTGAGCACTTCTATACTATACTATATCTAGATATAATATATTGTAAGCTAATCCCCACTGTGGATTTTCCCATTTTGGGTTTTCCACATAAAAATCTTGGTGTTCATGTGTTATGTGATGTTGTCGATGTTTCATGCTTTCTTTACTTATATCAGGTGAATGTGCTTTGGTAATTGGATGACTAATATTTGAATGGTTTAATAGAATACTAATTCACCTCCCACCCCTCCCCCCTTAGTATTCCAAGTGTTCAACAAATTTGTGTTGAAAATTTATGTGCACACTCATGGTAGAATGTTCATATCATATTTATCTCTCATAATTTATATGTTTAATGAAATTTCATTTTTTACTCAACACACACGCATGCACACACTCATACAAGTAGATGTGAAGCTTTATTTTTTATAAAGTCCTTGGACTCTTGCACCTTTCATATTGCATCAAGCTAAGTCTTATTTATTCTATTATTTAAAAAAAAAAAGGATTTTGGTTGATTCAATAAAAATATTTCACATTCTCTATGTATACATTTAGTTCTCCAACTAAATTACAAGTCTTTTGATTACCTTTTCTCTCTTTTTTCTTTTTATCTTTATGGTATTGTCTAGATTTGGTTTATTGTTTTAGCTCATTGAATATATTCATGTAGGATTTAGTTTGGATCTTAACTTAATTAATCATTAAAACCATGATAAATATTACAATTTTATGTGTATTAAAGTTTTTGGTATATATCATTCTTAACCTTTATATCAATTAATGTATCAACCAATATTCAAATCAAGATATTTCTAAAGGTTTCTTAGAAATTATATCATATTTAATTTTAAGGATCTTTCTAAATTGTATTACATAAAATTTCATATGTATTGACCTTCCACTGTTGCACAAATATCTATCAATTGGTATCGATTGATACATCAATCTCAATTTATTGAAATTGATATTTCTAGGGTTTCTTAGAAATTGTATCAAATTAAAATTTGAAGGTTTCTATTGTATCACATGTAAAATTTTGTATGTATTGATCTTAAATTGTTGTACATATAAATTGGTTGGATTGATATATCAATCAACACTAATTGGTCTATATATGTCCAACAATCAATACCTATAAAATTTTATATGTATTGATCTTATATTGGTGTACATATTAGTTTCAATATTGATCGATCTATATCAATTGATATATTAATCAATATTGAAATTTTAAATATTTCTAGGGTTTCTAAATTGTACATCATGAAACTGATATATCAATATTGAAATTGATATATCAATCAATGATGAAGAGGATCCAACCCTCAATCACAAACTCCCAAAAACATAAGATGCAACTCAAAAATTGTTTGAAATAACACAAAAATCTGCAAGAAGTTTCTTTGTTTCTTATACAAATTCTCATGAAATTACATAATAAAAAATCATTTCTGAAAATACATTATTATTGAAGCCATGAGGGCTAATGAAAACCATTACATAATTGATATAAATCTGATTTACAACAGAAAATTTATCAATACACAAATTATCTCCTTCAATTTGTCTTCTTTCACAATATTCTAGCTCCTTCAACCCGCAATCATTAATGGAAATCACTGTTGTAATAAACTTACAACCTTCAAGTTTGTTTCCTGCTTTCCAAAAACCTTCAAACATGCAAAAAATAATGTCTTATTGGTCTCTTTCAACCCTTCTTCCACTTAATCTCTCAAGCTCCCTTCACAAGGACTTCACTAGCTCACTATCTCGTAAAATGTGGAGCTCACTAGCTTCCAAAAACATGGGATTCTATGCAAATAGAAATTTGCAACAATGGAGTCTTCAAATATGCTCTTCAATTTGACATCTCCCCATCTCAACCTACAAAACTCCAAAGCCATCTTCCCAAATGATAAGGCCTGAATATATAGATTTGTGAATGAGAAAAAAAACCACTATGGTTTTCCAAAATCACAAGGAAAACATCTCCTTCGAAAACACACACCCCATTTGGAGAAATAATCATAAAATAATAAAATTTATCAATTCTCACATGGCCTTCACATGGCACCTTAACCATGGCCAATCAAATTTGATCAATTCTAGCTTCTTCATTGATCTCCAGTGGTCCTAATGGCTCCAAATATGAACATGCACCAACATGCAAAATAACATGCAAGAACATGCATGCAAAGTGGTCCCCACCTATAAATGGACACCCCAAAGAGATTATTCCAATTTAAATTCCTTAGAAACATTTATCTTAGCACATTTCCTCCAAAAATTGCATTTACATCTCCACAAGGGAAAATCGCATTATTACAAATTAAAATATTTATTTTTGACACACCTTAGCCCTTAATGAAAACAAAAAGATAGAAATAGCAATATTTTTAGTGATGCAAGATTTCCTTACACCCTAGATGCTCCTGCATTAGACACCCGAGGTAGGAAATTTTTTGTGAATAGGGGTTAACAAAATGGAGTTGAGTGGCAGTACCACCCTTTTAGATTTCAAGAAGTCCTCAAAATACTCCATCATTGAATTAGATAGAAGGAATCTCTTCCTCTACCTCTTCCAGCACTTAGCCAAGACACTTTCCATCCTCCTCCACCAAGTGTGCACTCTATTCATCCTTCTTCTCATGGACTCACATCCACCATAGACCATCATCCTTTGCCACATCCCTTCTTCCTTTATTTCCTTCTTTGTGGGATTCAACCCACCACAAACTAACCACCTCCACCAATTTGCACCTACACTTAACTCTGCAACACCACACAAATACCTTCTCTATATACAGATCACCATCTTTTTCAAATTTAAAAAAATATGAATCAATATTATCCTCTATTGCAACTATTTCATCTATGCAAAATACACTCTCATTTTCATCGTAAAAATGAAAAATATCATGTATTACCTCTTTCTCTACAACCTTTTTCTCACCACTTTCTATTGCCATAAATTTTTCACCTTCACTCTCAGTTGCACCTTCATTTTCCAATACTTTCAAGTCCTCTAAAGGATAATCATCCACTGCTTCAACATCATTTTCCTCTTTGATTGGTGCACTTTCTTTTTTCTTCTCATCCTCCGCTACAATCTCACCATCTTCCTTCACGCTATCCTCAAAGCACACTTCTACAATATTTTCTCCATCTTGTTCACCTCCATACACAACTATGACAAAAAAAATTCCTTTCTTCTTTGGCATTTCATCAAACACTTGCCACACACCCTCAATATTCAACCTCTTAGGTATAGATTGCCTCACATTCGGTGATTTGTCTACAAGAAAATCACACACACCACCACAAGTCCTGGTGCAAACTGCCTCACATCAATGCTTCTGCCTACATACTCAGGAACTCCCACTCTGATACCATTAATGAAGAGGAAATCCAACACTCAACCACAATTACCAACAATCTGAAAAAATTCAACTTATTTAGATTGTTTGAAACAACACAAAATTTGCAAGAAGTGTCTTTGTTTCTTATACAAATTCTCATGAAATTACATAATAACAAATCATTTATGAAGCCGGTATTGGCATGGTGTGATGGTTTATAGGTGGAATTGTTGTTCTTGCCACCAAGGTTCAAACCCCGTTGGGGTGGTATTGTTGTATCCGGTTCATAGCTCCGGTCAAAAGCGTTTACCCCTTGAATAAAAAATAAACAAATCATTTATGAAAATATATTGTTATTGCAGCCATGAGGGCTGATGAAAACAATTACATAACTGATATAAATATGATTTAAAAATACAAATATCAATACACAAATTATCTCCTTCAATTTCTCTTCTTTCACAAGATTCTAGCTCCTTCAACCTATAATCATTAATGGAAATCACTGTTGCAATAAATTTCACAACCTTCAAGTCTGTTTGCTGCTGTCCAAACACCTTCAAACCTACAAAAAAAATCTTATTGGTCTCTTTCAACCCTTCTTCTTTTGAAGCTCTCAAGCTCCCTTCACAAGGACTTCACTAACTCACTCTCCTAAAATGTGGAGCTCACTAGCTTCAAAAAACATGGGCTTCTATGCAAATAGAAATTTGCAACAATGGAGTCTTCAAATTTTCTCTTCAATCTAGCAACATCTCCTCATCTCAACATGCAAAAACTCCAAATCCATCTTCCTAAACGACAAGGCCTGAATATATAGATTTGTGAATGAGAAAAAAAAACCACCATGGTTTTCCGAAACCATAAGAAAAACACCTCCTTGGAAAACCCATGCCCCGTTTGGAGAAATAATAATAAAATAATCAAATTATTCAATGCTCACATGGCCTTCACATGGGCACATTAACCATGGCCAATCAAACTTGGTCAATTCTAGCATCTTCATTGGTCTCTGGTGGCCCCAACGGCTCCAAATATGAACATGCACCAACATGCAAAGATGGTGGCCCAACATGCAAATACATGCAAAATATGCAAAAGAACATGCAAGAACATGCATGCAAAGTGTTCCCCACCTAGAAATGGATGCCCCAAATAGATTATTCCAATTTAAATGTCTTGGGAACATTTATCTCAGCATATTTCCTCCAAAAATTGCATTTACATTTCTCCACAAGGGAAAATCACATTATTGCAAATTAAAATATTTATTTTTGACACACCTTAGCCCTTATTGAAAACAAAAAAAATAGAAATAGCAATATTTTTGGTGGTGCAATATTTCCTTACACCCTAGATGCTCATGTATAAATCAATATCAAAATTTTAAATATTTCATAAGTATTAATTATTGATGTACATATATATATATATATATATATATATATATCAACTGACGTGCACAACAAAAATCAATACATATAAAACTTCATATGTGCAAATTATATTGTTCAATATACCACTTGATGTTGATTGATATATATCAATCGATATCATTAATATAAATCTAGGTAGGGACTATTATATCATATTAAACATATTAAACTTTATAAGTATTGTTTGTTGGTGTGTATTAATTGATATTGATTGAAATGTTAATTGATATATCAATTAACATAAACTAATATATACACCAACAATAGTTACAAATAAGAATTTACATGCATTGATCTTAAATTGGTGTATGCATCAATTAGTATCAATCAATATTAAAATTGATATTTCTAGGGTTTTTTAATTTTATCATATTAAATTTTAAGGGTTTCTCAACCTTTGCGCTTCTTTGGAGTATGCTACTTTCATTCATATTCCTCAAGAATGGAATGGTGTTGCTGATTGTTTGGCTAAATGGGCTTCTGATCATATTCATGATTGGAATTTGATGGATTGGGGTCAGTTACCCCCGGATTTGTCTCAACAGTTGGACCACTTGGTGGAGTTGGATAGTATTGTTTAATGCCCTTGCTTTGTACTTCCTTTTGTCTTAATAAATTTTTACCCCTCCTTTATGTTAAAATTTTAAGGGTTTCTATTGTATCACATTTAAAATCTCATATTTATTGATTGTTAGTGTATATATATCAATTGACATCAATTGATATGTACGGTAGACACTGAAAAATGTCCCAATGGATCACATTGGCTAACTAACATCATTTCCTCTTTAAACCCATCTTCTTTTTGTTTAATTGATTAAATTAGCCTAGCTAATTAATTAATTGCATCATTTTCATCCATTAACCTAATTAATTTAATCGAGTTAATTCATCCCTTTTCATGCTAATGTTTCATCTCATTAAATTAAATAAATCAAAATATTTAATTTAATTTCCTAAGTTATCTTATTTAATTAAATAACCCTAATTTATTTAATTAAATACCATTCCATCTCTCCCCCATTTATTAAATCATTTAATTTAATGAATATCACTTTAATTCTTCCAAATCCCCTAATTGCATGATTAAACCTTGTTTAATTAGCAATTAAATTAATTTTTCTCTAAGCAAAGGGAATATTCCAATAGAATATTCCTTATCCTTTTTTTTGCACAATTAAAACTTTGTTTTAATTTGCAAAATGACATTTTCCTCACCCATGAGAATATTCTTATTCCTTCATCATTTGAAAAAGGGATATTTTCACTTGGCTTCTTAAGCAAGTTTTAACCTTCAACCTTTTGAACAAGTCACCTTTGACCTGTGTGAGTAGGTCAAAAGTGTGTTTGTTTGAGGCAAGTGTGAACCCTTGATTAACTCTCATTATGCATTCTCATCCGTTGATGAGAATCCATGATCCATGCCTCTCATCTCCTTCATCTTGGACTGTCGATTAAGCTTTTTGATCTCAACCTTTCATTCCTCATTTGCTCTCCTATAAATAGATCATTATTGGGAGACAAATGGATCCATCTTTCAATTGCAAATTTATGTTGTTGAATTCACTTGCATCCATACTCTCATATTTACTCACTTGTTAGCTTATTTTAGTTCATTTTTATTGCATAATAGCTTAGAGCATCCATTAATGGCTTCCATGCATCCATCTTAGTTTGTATATGAATTAGGGTTTTCATCTTTTAGCATAGTTTTAGCTTAGATTAGCTTAGCAATAGCATAATCAGTGCATACTTAGCATAAAATCATGGTAACTTAGCTTGCATCATGTTCATTTTAGTATAAACTAGGTTTTCATACATCAATCACAATGGTTTCATCAATTCTCTTCCATAGAATCGACTGAAAGAGGCTCACTAATCACGGAATTGGGAAAGGGTCATCATTTCACATCAACATGATACCAATTCCAAAACATGATAAGTTTCAGATGGGCTAGGTTAGGAGTTTAACTATTTTTGTGTAGTTTGTAGACTTCATTTTCAATTAAATGCTTAGTTTAGATTTCCATTTTGAATGATCGTGTTTGTAGATGCAAGTATGTTTGGCGAAGTTATGCTTTGATTCATCATGAGTCAAGTGTAATCAACCCTCACCGACATTTCCATGTCTCACATGTACACCAACAATCGATACATAAAAATAGTTATATATATTGGTTACATTGAAAGGTGTATATATCAATTGATATTTATAGGTTTTAGATATTGTATTAAATTTTAATGTCTAAGATTTCTAAGTTGTAGACCATATATTAAATTTTAAGGGTTTCTAGATTGTATCACATAAAATTTTATATACAACTTGATTATTGGTGTACATGTATGGTTTCTATCATATCATATGAAATATTACACATGCATTATTTTTTAACTTTAAACTATCAGAAACCCTAAATATAGGCTTTAAGGTTTATAATTTATGGTTTAGGGCCTAGTGGTTATTATTTAAGGTGAAATGATTTTATTCTATGGCTCTAGTTTCATCTAAATGAATTTATGTGTAAAATAGAAAAAAAAATGTAAATAGTGGAGAGCCACCTAAGGTCTCAAAACCCTACTAGTTGATTCTCGTAAAGGGAGGAGGAAAAATGAAGGCATTTATGATGTTTATTAATGTAAGTATACATTCTAATCTCCTATTTCCATTCACTATCACTAGTTGAGGAAATAAAAATTACCTTGTGGGAAGAAAAATATTAAAAGCTTTTTAGAATGTGTGTATTCCTAAATGCATATACATTTGTAACATACCCATTTAGTAATGGATACTCAAACCTATACACGTACTTGTTATAAACATGTACCCATTTAGGTTTGGGCTTCCATTGCTAAATGGTTGTGATTTTCAAAATGTGTATGCATTCCTAGCGATATTTTTTGACTACATTGCTTCAACAAAAAGTGGAATCAACTTCTTACACTTGCCTAGCCGAGTCATAAGTGGGATGTCCTTTTTCCCAAATGAGACACAAACAATAAATAAATACAATACATATAAATAATTCAAACATTAGGATTTGCAAGGTGTATGATATACCTAATCCCAACAAACATGATGAACAAACTGCAATATTGGACTTTGCAATGACAATTCACAACTTGACTAAAAATAAATATTTCTAACTTCAACTTCGATATAAAAATTGTTGGTAAAATGACAACTGAAAACAAGAACAACATGTAACACAATCTATTTTTTATTAGGTACAACATAGCCTTGGTGGATATTTTGGTTTCTATTAAGCTCCCTCACTATCCTAGTCAAAACTTTCCCTCTACTTAAAACTCCCTAATATCAAAAAGCTTTAGAATTTCATAAAGAGAAAATTCATAGTACAATTTTCTAAGGAAAGATAGGGCCACCTCATAGTTGTTACAAGGATTTGATCAAATACCATTTACCACATATCCTAAAAATGAATTTTTATTTCATTATGATTATACTAATGGATAGGAAATTTATTGCAATTCAATGTAAGAAGTGCATTGGTTTTTAACCTATAAAAAGAGCACAAATTTCATTTTTTTCATCTCTTTTCTTTTGACTTCATCAAAAATAAATTTATCACATAAAATTGGTGACATTAATCACTATGCATTTCTTGCTAAATATTTTGACCCATCATCAAGTCAACTATTCAATCATTTCTTCTAATGTATTTACAAGATATGCATGGTGGAGTTTTGATGTCAATACCATTGATATTTCAACTAATTTTGTAATTTGAGGTTTTTTTGGTCTAGTTGCTTTAATAGATCTTGGCTCTATGGAGGGTTTATGGGAAGTGTTGGAATATGGGATTTTATTCAAGTAATCCTTCTTCCAAATTAGGCTCAGGGCTAGAGTTCAAAAGAGTTGGTATAAAAAATAAGAAAAATAAGAAATTTATTCTATAAAATAAAAATTTATTAATTTTAAAAAAATTATCTAAAAATTTGAAGATACAAATCAATTGTTTATCTTTTGATGTAGGGTGATCCCACAATACTGGAATCTTTACAATTTTTGGCCAAACTGGACATTGAAATAATTTTTTCTAACTAAATCTTCACTTTCAAGCACCTATAGTGGCTAAACCGTGAGGAATTTGAAGATGATGTGAACTAGTGATTTATGAAATTTTATCTGTAGATTCTAAATATATTTTTTTAAAAATTTTGGAATTAGATTGCACTTCTTTTTCCATCTCCTTCGAAAACTAGTTTTTTTCAGTAAACAACATTTTTAAGGAGTGATGCTCACCGTATAACACAACTTTTTTTCCACGAAGGATAAAATTCCAATTCTTTTGAATTTAGATTTGTAACTCTGATATCTAGTGCTTCCAATTGGTTAGATAGTTTTTTATTGAATATTTTTTCTTTAATGAAGTTTCAAAGTCAAACCAATTACAATTTAGTCATAGGCAGACCGTATAACGTGTAACCTTTTTTGTACGTATCGAATTTTTATTTTTTATTTTTTGGATCAAGGACTTCAATATCTGGTGAGCTCATATTTTTCAAATTTTTTTTGATAATTTACTATTTTTCCACATGTGTAGAACAAAGAGCTTGATTTTCGGTGAAAAACCTATGTTTAATAAAACTAAAAAAAAATACATAACAAAACCAAAACATATTAAAATTATAGTCGTTGGATAGCTCATTTTGAGGACTACCTGATTCTAGTTGGGTTTGTGAAGTTTCCTCCACTTTCATCCTCAACCCGAGCTTCGAAGGGAAAACAATTGATTTTTTTGGTGCCAGAGAGTAGGAAGGTGGGAAAGGGGGGTTTACTTGAACCAGGGGGGGTTCTAGCAAACCAAGGTTCATTTGAACCCTGGTTCATTCGAACCCCCTTTCAAAAAGGGGTTCTCATTGTGTTTTTTGGTGGGATGGTGGGAACTTGCATTGAATGGGTCCGCTCGAACCTAGGTTCTAGTGAACCCTCTTTTGGTTTGTTAAAATCTATTAGTTTGCTCAAACCCCCAAAATGAAAATTTTTGGCATGGGGTCATTTTTTTCAACTTTTCCTTCCTCACTCCAATTGTAAACCACTTTTGTGGGTTCACCCTGTAACATTGTGAAAATAAAGAGAGGGGCCTTGCAAATGATTATATTTACCAAAGCATTTTCATAAAATATAAATCACATTATTAAAATATTTTGTGGTTGCAAGTTATGGCAAACCCATGGCTTGCGTTTTTCTTTTTCTATAACACTTTAATGTGTACACATTATAACATGTGCATGTTATGGCTTGGCCATTACCAAGATATAATGTTTATGTGTGCACTATACCTTGTTCACATATTAAAAAGTACATATGCATTTAGGCCAAAAAAAAGATACACTTGGCCGCATTTGTGTCCCTCAACTTGGTGCAATCACCCATAAATTGAGATCAAGATATTTTATGTTTAACCACTTTTATTACTAATCAATCTCTATGGTGATGTATAATCCTCATTTTTCATGAGGTCCCTCTAGGTAAGGTTGTGTGGGTAAAGCTAAATCATTCTCTTTAGCAGTTTCTAATTCTTAACTTACATGTGATGGCTCTTTCTTTCTCTCCAATACAAAATCCAATAATTTACATAAGTGAAATATCCATAGTATCAATATTTTATTTTATGAGCTACCCACACCTATATAACCTGGTTTGAGTTCAATCCAAGTAGGATCTCAAAAGTGAATATTTTGAATTACATAGTAAAATTATCATTACTTAGCTAGATAAGTTATTGAATAAGCCTAATCTTAGTGCTCCCATAATTTTCAAATGAATATATTGTGGGATGACACCCCTTTTTCATATAAGTCTAAGTTGGTTACAATGTGTTCACACAAAGGTGGTTTTATATGAAAAAATTGACCACTAATGGAATCTTACTTTGGCACCTTTAGACTAGACATCAATTTCAAAGTTCATTGAAATCAAATGTATATCTAAATGACTCTCATTATTTTTTTATCTTACTACAACAATGTCAATATTTAGGGGTCCTCTTTAACATTTAAATAATCAAAAACCAAAGTTCTTTGTTGTAACTTAATTGATCTCCCATGTAATATCACTTCTAATTATGTTGTAGAGTTCAAGATACATGCCATTAGATATTCTTTTTTCAACCACTTTTGATCTTAAATTTTTACTTGAAAAATGTTATTTCATTAAAAATAAAATAAAATTGCTACTTATAAATTTTACATAGCTTTGGCTTACATTTGACATCTAAATTTTCTTCAAACTTAAAAAAAATAAAATTCTAACTTTATTAATCAAGAAAAAAACGCAAACATAAATGTATTAATATAAAGAAATTGATCTAAAACACCATGATCTAGATTCAGACCTATTTAAAAAGGAGTGTTAAAATTTGAAAAACTTTAAACACTTGTTATTAGTTACTAAAGTAATGTTGTTTGTACTATTAACAAACTACTTCCCACATATTCTTGTAAGAAACTTTAATTTAAGGTTGAGGATACTATCAAAGATAAAGTTGTTCACACTCTAAGCATTTTTTTAAAAGAATGCAAGACTCGCATTTTTTTTAAAGAGAATCTTCTTTTGAAGAAGAGATTGCCCTTTTTTAATATATGATATCTCTCTTTAAGGGAGTGAAATTTAAAATTTTATTTTCGAGATAATAAACTTAATCTTAATCTCAACAATAAAATAATATTAAAAGTGTACAAGTTAAAGTTGAAGAAAAGTTAAGTGGCCCTTCTCTACTCTTCCAATTTAACTACACTTCCTAATAATTTCAAGTTTTTTTCACTGTGGATAAAAGTTAAAAGTGAGATTTTGAAAGGGCTCTCACCCCTACATATAGAAAACAATAGATGTGGCAATGAAGTTCACACATGACATAAACACTACAAAAAACTACAACTAGTTTATTTTTATAACACTTGTTAACCAACAACAAAAGACATTCACTTGACAATTAAAAGATAACAAGAGAAAATCAAGAAAATAAGACAAATTTCTTAGACCTAGTGCTTGAGCATGTTTCAATAGTTGTGATAGTAGTTGTTTATATTATGCCCAATATTTTTGTCAATATTGGACCAATAGTTGTGACTTTAAAGTTGTTAGTGTTGATGATGACTGCCCATAATTAAACAAAATGTATTCCTTTGATCTAAAAAGCAACCAATCATGTGATTCCACATCAGCGCTCAATAAAACATGCTGTGAATGTACAAGTATTGGTCTCACTTTTTTTTTGGGCCTTTTTGGGCACCTTGACAAAAAAGCATGCTGATGTGGCATCATATTTGATGATGTGGCTCTGAAACCTTAGTTATAAGCAGGGGACTTGCCAAATAAGCTGCTGCGAAAAATTGGGAGTGATTTGAAATTTCCACGTAGGATAATTAGAAGCGCGAAGTTAGGGTGCACAACTACTGGATCCTCTCCCCTAACTTAACACCACTTAAATCCAAAATGCATTGATAACCATCTGCCACATCATTTCTTTTTCTTTCCTTTGTCAAGTTTCCTTCTTATCTAGTCTCCCATATAATTTTATTTATTAAAATATAATTATATAACTGTTTAAATTCTTTGGGGACCCCAAAAAAAAAAAAAGAGTTTTGAAACTTTTCCTCAAATATGTAATCCTCCAAAATTCAATGTTTTAATAACAAGCACGAAGCCTGTTATATTTTTCAAATATTTAATATACCACCTTTTCTTGAAGGTGTCGCCCCCCATTTTTTTAATGTTCTATATTAACTTCTGAATATGATATGATTCCCCTCCATTTCTTTTTCCTGTGAATCAATTAAAGAATACCACTCAGCCAATTTGATAGAAAATGTGACTTAATGTACTTAAAATTGATGTTACTCAAGTGACTTGTGGTAGTTGAGCAAACTTTTTGTGATGAAAGTACCTTTCCCTTAATAAAAGCAAATAACCCATTAACTTAAATTTATGAATAGATAAAACCCACAAAGATTTTGCAATCATTGGCTTGGCTTTAAGAAAAACCCAAAAGACTAACTTCAAGTTACCTTATCAACCTGTGTAGTTGGAAATATAGAAAATACAGAAGCAATAAACTATAAGTTTGAACTACATATCACATCATGTAGAAAACCAAAAAGTAACCCAATACCACCAAAAAAAACAACCCACATTGTTAAAGTCATCACCAACTCAGGACTTCCAAAGCAGCACCACTGTTTTCAATCTCAAGAGTGTTTTGTTTATTTGAAAACCCCACATGTCACCATGGAAATCAACTTAAAAAACATCGTTCAAAGTTAGGTAAACCCACAATATCATTCTTAATGAAATTCATATTTCTCATGCAAAGCAATGGTATGCCTTGCCTTGTTTGCCTTGAGTAAACAAAATTTCGCATCTATTGGTCAGCTGTCATATCAAACATTTACACATGCTTCAATACTTAACTTGAACTACCTTCTAATAAGAGTACTATTTGAAGTGTATCAGTAGCTGCTTCTGAGAGAGACGAAGGGAAGACTGAAAGGATCATCAGAGCCTCTTGAAAGAATGACAGAGTTGCAGTAAATGGAAATAGACAGCTTAATGTATTGTAAGGTATGGGCCTTACCAAAAACAAATCTATTGGGCTTTCAAATGTGATTTTCCTTATAATCCTAGGTGCTTTATATCATAATTCTAATACAGCTTATAGCTTAATTTTCCTTTTTTCCTTATTACTTTTCTATCATAATTTTATTGGGTTTGAGAGTAGTCCTGATTTCTTAATAATTCGAGTGATCTTTCTTGAACTTCATTACTTTGCATGATAATTGTATTGCAGTTTAGAATGCCATTTTTTTTAATAGTTCTCATTGTTTTTATGAAGTTTTATTGAGTTTTAGAGTGTGATTCAGTAATAATTTTGGTTATATTGTCTCATATTGTCGATAGTATGTATTGGTCTTTCTTAAACATGGAAATATGTAATCTAAATGATCTCATTATCTTTTGGTAATTATAGAGCTTGTTATCTCTAATCTTTATATCCAATACAAATGACCCAATAATTGAAAACAAAAATACTATTTATTGTTATAAAAGCGAAACATGATTATTTCAAATACTGCTTATATTCAATTTTAGATGATAATAGAATTAGTTTTTGACAATCTTTCACATTTCATGATAAAATACAAGGTATTTATTGTACTCACATTGTATATTTCTGATAGGACAAATATATAATATGGAGTACGTCAGAATAGTTGTACACACAACAATAGTATTTTTTCACATAACAACAATAATTGTTTAAATGAACATCTTATTTAATAAGTTACACATTTATATTGAATAATTATGATATTTTATAATAAAAAATATATATAATTATTTCGTTTCTTAATGATTTTTTTTCATTTATAAATTCTGTGCGTTCATGTTACTATCCATCTCTGACAATTTACATATACATTAATTATTAACAATATATACTATAAATATATTACAAGACTAAATTTTATAACGACGCTATTTCGCCCTGCCCAACAATTGACCCCTCTCCGCTAATTATGGTAGAATTTTAGCCACGACAGTCTCTTAATCAACTCAAAATCAATATGTGGTTCAGAAATCTGATATCCCCTAAATTGTTGTTGCTGACTTAATTGCTCTATAAAGGTGTATTCTTTTCATGCACCTTCAGTGATAGTTGTTTGTCTTGTCAATATTTAAATAATGGCAACGCGTATAAGACATACATTTTATCATGTATGTATTTTTGTTCTGGGCTTATATTTCTGTGGAATGTTGTATACAATACATACTCTGAACAGATTCTATATTCATAAAATTTAACTTCACACGTTTCTATAGTGGTCTGCAGTTTATGTCGTTTTGGATTCAATTGGTAAGCTTTCTATTATACTTGGGTGTACAAATGTCAAAGTTAGGAGGACAAAGATTTTGGGACATCACATCATTATTTTCAGTGTGATTTTAAATATTATTGTAAAAAAATATTCACAACTTTTAAAAATTTATTGTTATTTTTTCTGTTTGAAAATGAGTTACATTTGAAATTAAGATGGGTCAGTTATTAAGAGAGTCGGTAGTTCAGTGGTGGAGCACTCTAATAACAAATGGGAGGTTTTAGATTCGACTCCTAACTAATCCATGAAAAGTTTAACATGGTATGATAGCTCAAGTCATTAAAACCAGATCAAGATAGGATCCTTGAGCACCTACAATGTGGCTCAAGGAGAATTTGGAAAATGAGTCACACTGGAACCAACGATAGACTGGTTACAAAAAAAGCTGGTAGCTTGGTGGTAGAACAACCCAACAGCAAATTGATCCTAGATTTGACTTCTAACTGCTCTATAAAAAAGTTTTAACACTTTTTCCTCTACCATTGATCATTATGATTAACAAACCAAACCATCCATAAATAAAATTGGATTGAAATGAAAGATATTCTAAAATATTTCTGAAACTTATAATCAGCATCTTCAGCACTTTAACTGTGGATAAATCTGAACATTACAGATTTTTTTAATTTTTTAAGATGTATAATTTTCTTTTATACAGAAATGGATTGCAATTTTTCTATACTTGTCAAGGCAATTTCACTATTTGATCCTTTGTGGACATCAATATGGTTTCTTTCCTCTTAAGATATCTTAAAATTTCTTAATAAATTGTCATTCCACTTGTTCTCACTCTTTTATCTTAGAAGTCTTTCAAGTTCGGATAGAGCCTATTTTATTTATTTGTTATAGGTATCCATCCCCCTATAAACTGCAGTGTGTCTGGTAAATTTTTTTCACGTGACCGATGGTGCTGGGGTGACACACCATCCGGTACCACGGGGATGGTGGGGAGACTAGACCTTGTGACCTCTTGCCTGCAACAGGATGTTTTAGCCAATCGAGCTAGGCCCATTGCCCCATTATTTAGTTGTAGTTTAATGTCTGTATTCAATTTTAATTTATCATGTCTAAAATTAAATAATTTTCAACTATAAAGTATCATGGAATTGTATTAATTTCAAGTCTACTACATCTGTTCCAATGAGCAATCGTTGTAGGACACGATTCAATGATGAGGACCAATCTGTTTGGTGACCATCCGTTTCAAGACCTAGACACCACAAATTGGTCCAATGATGAGGATCAACCTATTTAGCGACCATCTGCTTCGAGACCCAGACATCGCAAACTAATCAAATGATGAGAACCAACCTATTTGGTGACCATCTATACTGAAACCCACACACCACAGATTGGTCCAACGATAAGGAACAACCCCATAACAACCTACCCAAATCAATTGGACAACTATAACCTCCCACCCATGCTATGAGGGAAACTCATAGGGGATGGTTCCATGGTGAGCATAGAACCTAAAGAGATCTAACTCATTAGGGGGGATTAATGGATTGTGCCTCATATCTCAGAGCAGCTTAACAATGATATTCACATGTAACTACATTTAGGTAGAATCACTCACACTCTCCAAGGCGATATGCACCATGAGACATATTCTCCACCATGAATCGGACTTCTTCAATGATACATAAATGCTAGAGATCGAACCCGTAGAAAAAAATATAATTTATTAAAAAAGCCAAATCATTTTATATTGAATAACATTTTTTTTTAAATTATTATTTATATTTAATATTTTATTTCATTAATATAATTTTAAAATCTATTTTAAGGTGCTTATTAGATCAAATATGTCTTTTTTTTTATGTTTTACCTTTACCATTTTCTATTTATACAAGACCCATATCAAAATAGATGATATCTTTATATTTTTTTTCATGATTTTGAAAAAAATTAAAAAATCAGAAATTGTTGGTTTTTTGGTGCTCTGAATGGTTGTATGATCTGTTTTTAGTGAATAAGTTTTGTTTAATATTTTGAATTAAAAAAATATATATATATAATATTCAAGAAAAGATATTATAAGGGATGAAGTTAGGATGGTTCTCTTAACGATTTGATCCAATGGATATCCCACAGTTCTTCACTCTCAGTGCTCAAGAGATTTTAGACTCTTATATTGAATAGCAAAAAAATCTTATAGATGATATAAAATTCTCCATTAAAAAAATTTGATAAAAAGACATGTACCATTTATTGAACATTACTAATGTTTAATTTATTTCACCCATTATTTACTCTGTTACATTGATCATTATTTAATCATATTCACACAGAATTTGCTTGTCTGCATGTTTTACATAGTTTATTTTATTGCATTGATCATTTTTCAATCGTGTTCTTAGGATTGTTTTTATTTCACCCAGAATTTACTTGACTGCATATTTCACAATAATTTATTCTACTGCATTCATCATTGTTAAATCCATGGGTCATAGGATTCTTTATGTTCACCCAGAATTTACTTGTCTGCATACTGTTCTCTATTACATTGATAATGATGACTATTCAATCATGTTCTTCGGCTTGTTTATATCTTCACCTGAAACTTACTTAACTGCGTATTTCACCCATCAAATACTCTCCTGCATTCATCATTATATAATCTGGTTCGTGGGATTGTTTTCACTTCACTGCATACTTCACCAATAAATTACTCTGCTCTATTTATCATTATTAAATCTTGTTTCCAGGATTGTTTTTCATTCACACATAATTTACTTATTGCCTGTTTCACCTATAATTTAGGCTCCTGCATTGACCAAATAACAACATTTTTTAACAGCATAGACTATATGACATCTGTTTTTGAACAATATAGATCATATCATTAAAATTCTTTCTGAATTGTTATTGCAAATCCATTTCTGTATTTGTTCTTTGTATTTCTTGTACTACAAGATTAATATCTATAGTTCTCTTGGGGTATGTCTATTATTGGAAGTCTGACTGTTCTTGAATTAATTGACAGAGAAGGGTGGCTGTCGGAGAATCTGAAAACATATATGGGCAGCAGCAGAGCAATTAAGGGCAGATTGACATTAGCAGAAAAACGTGGAGGTTGTCCTGCTCGATTCCTCCGCCTGTATTAACAGCATTTGATGCCCTAAAACAGGGGAGAATATTTATTAAAACCATACTTGAAAAAGATAATAATTGGGTACTTCTGGGAAACTAATTATATTGGGTCTGTAATTGTTAATATTTGAGGGCCTGCAAGAATTAAGCCCCATTATAAAACATGAGTGCAGAATCAATGACAACCCAAGCTAAGTTGGAGGTGAAATTGCACAAGCCTGCTCTCGTTAAGCCTGCAGAGCCCACAGAGAATCATATCTATTATCTATCAAATCTTGATCAAAATATAGCAGTTATTGTACAGACTGTTTATTGCTATGATGCAAGAGAAGACAAGCGAATGGAAGACCCTGGTGTGGTGATCAAAGAAGCACTGAGGAAGGTTTTAGTGCACTATTATCCTCTTGCAGGGAGGATTGGCTTAAGCCCAGAAGGTAAGCTAAATGTCAACTGTAATGCAGAGGGGGCTGTGTTTGTGGAAGGTGATGCAGATTGTAGATTGGAAGATCTGGGGGACATAAGCAAGCCTGATCCAAGCACGTTGGGAAGGCTTGTTTACAGTACTCCTGGTGCTAAGAACATCTTGGAGATTCCTCCTCTTGCAGCTCAGGTGTAAATAATCTCTATGTTTCGCACAGTATAAATTATTTTTTCTTTCTACATTTTATATTGTTGATTCAGCTAGTGTTGTCTTTATTTTGGGCTTAATCATTGTTTTTGTTCGGACCTTTAGTGGGTAATGCTGACTTTTTAAAGAGCTTATAAAAACACCCAAACCCATTTTCTCTAGCCAGAAAATCAGATGCTGCCACTGACTCGGGGATTATTCCTACCAGGAAATATCATCTAAAGTTTGGACTCACAGAAGTCAGTCTTACCCCTCCATACCAGCAGGATGGCTTGCAATGCTATTAGATTTCTATAATTCATATGATCAAATTTAGTAGTTTTCTAGATTTGATTATGTGCCAATTGATTCAAAAATTGACACACAAAAAAACTACTAAAATCGGATGGCTTGTGTTAACCCAATCAGATGCCATCTTAGTTCTCGAGTATCACCATACTTTTTTTCTAGAAAAAATATTTAACTCCTCCTAGAAAAAATATTTAACTCCTCCGTCCTCTTCTCTTAGCTTTTGTACTTTTAACAAGTTTTGGCTTTTTTTCTATAATCCATATATCCTCATGCTTTGATATTATGCTATATAATCCTTTGTGGGTTGTATTCTTGTAGCTATCTATTTTGCACATTTTTCATCTTAGAATCAATAATTTTCTACTATCTTATCCTATGTTTTTGGAGAGGGTGCTGAGTATTTGCTTCTGTTTTGTTACTAATTAACTCTACTATTACAGTTCATTGTACTACTATGGTAAATTATAGCTAATGTAACCAATATAACCTTTGTTTTTTTTGGGTTTAAACATCCAAGCAGGTGACTAGATTCAAATGTGGCGGATTTGTTCTGGGGCTAGCCATGAACCACTGCATGTTCGATGGTTTGGGAGCCATGGAGTTTGTGAATTCCTGGTCAGAAATATCCAGAGGCCTCCCTCTTTCTATACCTCCATACTTGGACAGAACCTTGCTCCAAGCTCGCTCTCCTCCAAAGACAGAGTATCCCCATCTTGAATTCTCTGAAATAGAAAACCTCTCCAATTTCACAGAAGATTCAGAGCTAGAATACAGGTCCTTTTGCTTCGGCCCAGAAAGGCTAGCAGAGCTTAAAAGAAAAGCAATGGAAGATGGAACCCTGGAAAAGTGCACCACATTCGAAGCTCTCTCATGTCAGTACTCTTTTTGCTAGCTATTTTGGCAAGTTCTTCCATATTGTGGGGAATTTTTTTCTACTTTTCTACTCTAAACAAGTTCTCCTATATTGGATTGAATGTTTTACCATTTTTCTACTTTTTTCTATTTTCACAAGTACTCCCATGTTGTGGGCGAACATGTTTCTACTCTTCTAGATTTTGTTGTTCAAGGCTTCAGGCAAATTCACAGTCAACAATTCACCATCAACAAATTCACCTCCAACAATTTATTGCCATGACAAATTCATCTCGTAGAAAATTCACCGCCAGCAATATGATATGAATTGCTGGTGGTGAATTTTTCACAAGATGAATTTATCATGATGATAAATTATTGACAGTGAATTTTGTTCACAATGAATTGTTGGTGGTGAATTTTCCTAGCAACTAGCTCAGACAGAATTCTTACTTAGGTTCAATTTTGACATAGCTATGGATCGACCTTCCAACAAGGCTTTTAGTACTCTTCTTTATTCTAAGATAGTTTCAGTTTTGTGGGCTCAATCACCTGTTTTGGTTATTTTTGGTCATTAATATGATATATCTCTTTTTCTTTATCAGCCCATGTCTGGAGGTGTCGAAGCAGGGCTCTCCGTATGGCACCGAATCAACAAACCAAGCTTCTTTTCGCAGTGGATGGGAGGAAAAGATTCGAACCCCCGCTGCCAAAGGGATATTTTGGCAATGGGATCGTTCTCACAAATTGTCTGTGCAAGGCAGGGGATTTAGCAGAGAAGCCTATATCATTTGCAGTGGATCTGGTTCAAAAGGGCATAGGCATGATCACAGACAATTACATGAGATCTGCCATAGATTGCTTTGAAATAAACCGTGCAAGACCTTCTCTGACTGCAACTCTTGTGATAACAACATGGTCTCATCTATCATTCCACACTGCAGATTTTGGATGGGGGGAACCTGTGCAGACTGGGCCTGTGACCCTTCCCGAGAGGGAAGTTGTTCTGTTTCTCTCCCATGGCAAGGAGAGAAAGAGCATCAATGTCCTTCTGGGTCTTCCTCCCCCTGCAATGCAGCGCTTCGAAGATTATATAAAATGATCATATACCAAAAAACCTACCACCTCTAAGAATATATAAATATATAGACATATATATACTATACAGTGAGTATATGCTAGCAAGTTTACTCAGTGTTAACGAACACACCATGTGTGTGAGAGATTGCAAATGCTGTATATATTGAAACTTCTCAGATGGTACTGAGGGATCAGCTAGTGTAGCTTATTTCTGTGTGCATGTTATTGTTTGTGGGTTTGGTTTTCTTTTGTGAGCATCCTTAAAACTTTGCTATTGTAATTTTAATTTTTAAATATGCATTTGACTACTCCAATCAAATCAATAATATGAATCTCAATGTAACTTTTCAGTAGTGGTTCTCTGATTGGTGATGTAAATGCTTTGGAGTGAATTTGAATTGAAGTTGGTGAAGAAATTGAAATTATTATTATGGAATTTGATAAATTTTAGAACAGTTTATTGTACTTCTAAACAAATAATAAAAATAATATGTATTGTACAAAAGATTAAACAATCAAAATCAAAATTAAAAAATAAATCAGTTATATATATATATATTAGTGAAATTTGTAGATCCATATTATTTCTTATTTAGTTTTGTGTTTGTTTTGAAGTAATATTTTAACATACATATAATGACATATAGAATCATATTGTGTAAAGTTGGGTTCATTCATCTAGTCTCTTTATCCATTTACACATTTACATACCCCTATACATTTAAGCCTACTCTATCTATTTATACGTATACACTCATATGCATTCTCCTTGTTTGCATGTTTCTCACACTTGTTTATGCATCTATTTCCATTTAATCATTTGACACCTAGATCTAATTGCTATTACTTTATAGACGAGTGTGCAAATGTGGGTACTAAAAGGAAATCCACACTGCCATACCAAATCATAGAAAATTTCTAATACTAAATGGATATCAAATGTATGAAAAGTAGACAATTCCCTATGTTAACCATAATATGAAAGTATTCCACATAGATCATTATGGTTGTTGTCATAGTGGTATCATTGGTCTACAAATTCCAATAACATTTTGCCATAGATCACACTCAACAAGAATGAATGTAAGAACAACCACACAAGATAGATATACATTAATATACCCTAAGAAAAACCTTTTAAAAGACTTCCTCCAAAGCACCAAAATTAATGTATTTTAAACAAAAAATACTTACAATATAATATCAAGCTTCAAACCTTAACATAGAGAACAACACACTCAATCAAGAAAAAACCATTTAGTATGTGACATTTTGTAGTAGTGAGAAACCATTGTTTTTATCCTTATGACACCAATCCAACAACAAATGAGACTCAAACATCTCACTCCATGCTTCTCAAGATCTCCTCAACAAACAACCCAAGCTAAACACCAAGCTCCTAGTTCCACTCACAATAGACAAGTTCAAGGTGATTAAGTGAATGATAAACAAGTAATGAATGAATCCATTCCAAGCCTCTTATTTATAAGAAAGAGAGCAACTAGTAAGAGGAAATTTACTTTTTTAGCTTCCTAGCCACCTTTACCACCATTATTTAGTGTCCGGCAAAAAAATAATGAATGCACATGCATAAATAATTAATGCTCAAGCATCTCCATAGTGGCCCATTTTCTTCCTCAATTCAAGTTGGCTTGCAACATGTGCCCCAAGCATTAACTACTTTTATAATATTGAATGCATTTTACAAATAACCAAAAAATATTTAAAAATAGATTCCTCCAATGAGCCCAATTGACCACATGCTTTCTAAACCATGACCATCCTAATGTGTTACTCACATTTAATATATTTACAATGTAAAATATAACCTAACCTAATAGAACACCATCTAACTATAAAATATAAAATATTTTAATATGCAAGGTGTACAACACCTTCCCAACACTTTATCACTTGTATGTACCTATAAAGTACCAGACATAGATATTATTTTGCAAATGAGAAACATCCCCATATCCATTTTGCATCATCCACATTTATTTTTCAATAAAAGCTTCAACAAAGTAAGTTTAACATACAAAACTACACATCAATGTGCTCCAACTATACATGAAAATTAGTCTTCTTTTCCATACTAGTGACACTTAGACATCACACTAAATTATGTTTCTAATTTGGCATGTAAACAAGCTTCTTGAAGCTAAATCTTTATCCTAACAAGTCTAAATATATATCATAGACTCTACTTCTAAATCTCTAGCCAAAAGAGTAGCCACAACCTAGCTATCGCTAATCCAACCACCAACCACATAATAAATTAGTGTAACCAAAGGGTGGAAGCATATAGTTGTGTCTCATTTTTACCAAAGTGGGCCACTCAAATCAATATTTTAAGGGATGCAAATCATTAAGAATTTAAATATAATATAAACTAATGATTTACGAGATTTTATGTGTAGATTCTAAATCTATATTTTAATTTTAAAAAACAACTGAGCTTGGGTAAATCACTAAATGGCCTCTGGCACATTCCTTTCAAGTTTTTAATTATATAAATATAGGTTCATATAACAAACTGATAATATAATTTTTCAAAGATAATAAAGTAAAATATTATTCTTTTCATATTTGAGAATTTAATCTTTGTTTTGCTATTCATTGCAGATTGAAAATTTGAATAACCAAACACTGCATAAGTTTTTACTAGAAACCAGATCATGATTCCCCTCTTTTAACATATAATAATCATTATAATATTTTACCCTCTTTTCATGACTAAAAATCTAAATTCAAAATACCAAATTACTCTAAGAAAAATTAAGAATGGAAGCATGCCTATATGGACTCATTGTTATCACACCTTTGAGCTTCCAAATATCACAGTTAAAATGATGTGTATAGTATTGAAAATATTATCTTCAAACTCTTCTCTACTTCAAAATCTGTAGTTGTTTCTTTAATTTACTCTCTTTTCTCTTTACAATCCCACCAAAAAGGAAAATGGCAGCTCTTGTTTCTATCACTATTTGCCAAACTCTCAAAGAGAAAGGAAACTATAACATATTACACAGTTGCTATCTACTCTTTCCAAAACAACCCTATATAACATGCATAAAATCACAAATAAAATCCCCTCTCTTGCTTCCGTAGCTTACCTCTAAAAACTCCCCACCTTTCAATAATATATAAAAGATAAAACCAAAATGAAAACTCCAACTCTATAACATGGCATTGACTTCCATCTTTTCACCATAATGGGGCCTTTTAATTTCTAACTGATGTGATTAATAACAACTAAAACCTTTAGTTCATTGTGCCTAACATTCAAGAATAATTCTTACTTCCTTAAACCCATGGGCACCTTTTCTCATGTTGGTATTAATCACCAACCAAAAACACTTACAATCTGGCATCTATGCAAAGGAATAAAATGCTAAAATTTAGAACACCCTCGCCACATATGGGCTCTACTGTCATTAGTAATACCATTCCATTAAAGGTTTTTATAATTGCCACATTTTGGCTTTTCAAATAGTTTTAACAACATGCCTCCAAATCTAAATGTCACTCCCACATGGCTTAAGAAGTAGCTAGCGATAATGCATTTGATGGAAGATTAAATATATTTTAAAAACTGATATAACTGCCACTTAGTGGCTTTACCAAGTTCTTAGAAAAGATGTGCCTAACTATAGGCTATATCCTTGGCTTGTATATAAAGAAAAACATGCAAATCAATAAAACAATTGATAAAAATAGTTGAATTTCTATCTTTCCATATGATGAAGAGAATCTCCATAGTAAAATCATGAAGATTTTGGTTGAATCTATGAGGGATGTGAGACCAATACCCTAAAAGAGCCATGTACCATGAAATAGGTTCTGGTATAAAGCGCTTGAAGAAATCATGAGTCTAGGTTCAATTATTGTAGTGGTAATCAAAGTGTTTTAAGGATGGTGAAGAATCTTGTTATGTGTGAGCAATCCAAACACATCAAAGTTCATTGCCACCTCATTCAAGAGAAAGCACAAACTAATGGAATAGAAATGTAGTTCATTTCTCTTAAATATCAACTTACAAATAATCTTAATGTCACTACCTCCTATCAAGTTTGTACACTTCCATTATCTCAGTGACATAGACTCTACTTTTGAGTCTTTATTTGACGAATCATAGTCCAAGCAAATGAAACCCTTTTGTACACAAAATTGTATAAGAGAACAACCTAAACCATATAACCTATGCTACTCAAAATCTATGAAAGACTTAGAAATTAAGCAAAAGTGTTAGTAAACATTGATGAAAAAAATGAAAGTTCAACAACACCACCCTTGTTGCAAAAAGTGAAGCTAGTTATAGTAGAAATTTTGGTGTCGAAAACAATGTATTTTAGGATGCGGGCCTAGTAGAAATTATAGATATGACTTACAAATCTAATTTTATGTATTATGAAATTATAGAGTTGTAACTTGTCATCCTAAACCATATATAACCTATGCTACTCAAAATCTATGAAAGACTTAGAAATTAAGCAAAAGAGTTAGTAAACATTGATGAAAAAAATGAAAAGTTCACCAACACCACCCTTGTTGCAAAAGTGAAGCTAGTTATAGTAGAAATTTTGGTGTCTAAAACAATGTATTTTACAACTCTAATTTTATGCATTATGAAATTATAGAGTTGTAACTTGTCATCCTAAAATACATTGTGCTAGGCACCAAAATTTCTACTATAACTAGTTTCACTTATCCATTAACATAACTCCAATTACTAAGGGTAGTAATTGGAGTTATTAAATTGGAGTTATGTGAATGGATAAGTGAAACTAGTTATAGTAGAAATTTTGGTGCCTATAATGTATTTTAGGATATGACTTACAACTAGATATAATTTCATTTAAATGCATGATTTTATGAATATATTTAAGTGGTGCATTTAAATGAAATTATAGTCATACTCTTACATTAAGTTGCAAGTCTTAAGCTGTAAGTCATATCCTAAAATACATATCCTAACTTACATTGTGCTAGGCACCAAAATTTATATAACTAGTTTCACATATATATTCAGATAACTCCAATTAATACCCTTCCAAGATTATTTCAATAAAGTATTTGATTAATCATTTATTGTAATCAATGTATACCATCATGGAGAATGATGAAAAGGGCCAATTATTACCCTTCCAAATTATTTTAATAAACTGTTATTTAATATTCTTTTGTACTCGATTGATCATTTATTGTGGAAAACTTGGGTTCAAAATGTAAATTTGTAAACTCACTCTTTGACCTATCAACCTTCGAACGTATTCAATTCACTTGAACATGCAAAATGCCAATCAAATATAGAAGAATATTGAATAACAATTTATTGAATAATTTGGAAGGGTAATAATTGGCCTTTTTGGATGCCTCACACTAAGAGAATGTTTAATAGGTCATTCTTGGTGATGGTGTACATTCAATACAATAATTGATCAATCAAATACTTTAATGAAATAATCTTGGAAGGGTAGTAGTTGGAGTTTATGTAAATGGATAAATGAAACTAGTTATAGTAGAAATTTTGGTGCCTACAATGTATTTTAGGATATGACTTACAACTAGATATAATTTCATTTAAATGCATGATTTTATGAATATATTTAAGTGGTGCATTTAAATGAAATTATAGTCATACTCTTACATTAAGTTGTAAGCCATATCCTAAAATACATTGTGCTATGCACAAAAATTTCTACTATAACTAGTTTCACTTATCTATTCACATAACTCCAATTAATACACCCTTTCAAGATTATTTCAATAAAGTATTTGATTGATCATTTATTGTATTCAATGTATATCATCATTGAGAATAGCAAAAAGGGCCAATTATTACCCTTCCAAATTATTTTAATAAATTATTATTTAATATTCTTTTGTATTTGATTGATCATTTAATGTATTGAATGTAGGAAAACTTGGGTTCAAAATGTATTTGTAGACTCACTCTTTGACATATCAACCTTCAAACGTAGTCAATTCATTGAACATGCAAAATGCCAATCAAATATAGAAGAATATTAAATAGCAATTTATTGAAATAATTTGGAAGGGTTATAATGGCCTTTTTGGATGCCTCACACTAAGTGAATGTTTAATAGGTCATGCTTGGTGATGGTGTACATTCAATATAATAATTGATCAATCAATACTTTATTGAAATAATCTTGGAAGGGTAGTAATTGGAGTTTATGTGAATGGATAAGTGAAACTAGTTATACTAGAATTTTGGTGCCTAGCACAATGTATTTTAGGATATGACTTACAACTTAATGTAAGAGTATGACTATAAATTCATTTAAATGCACACCACTTAAATATATTCATAAAATCATGCATTTAAATAAAATTATATCTAGTTGTAAGTCATATCCTAAAATACATTGTAGGCACCAAAATTTCTATTATATAACTAGTTTCACTTATCCTTTCGCATAACTGCAATTACTACCCTTAATAACTGGAGTTAAATGTGAATGGATAAGTGAAACTAGTTATAGTAGAAATTTTGGTGCCTAGCACAATGTATTTTAGGATATGACTTACAACTTAATGTAAGAAAGTATGACTATAATTTCATTTAAATGCACCACCTAAATATATTTATAAAATCATGCATTTAAGTGAAATTATAGAGTTGTTTAAGTCATATCCTAAAATACATTGTAGGCACCAAAATTTCTACTATAACTAGTTTCACTTATCGATTCACATAACTCCAATTAATAGCCTTCCAAGATTATTTCAATAAAGTATTTGATTGATCATTTATTGTTATTTAATATTTTTTTGTATTTGATTGATCATTTATTGTATTTAATGTATAGTGCCATCACCAAGAACAGTATTATACATTCACTTAGTGAGGCATCCAAAAAGGCCTAGATGTGTGTAATGACAAAAGGATAAACACTTAAGACCTCAATCATAATAGAATATCCCCTTCTCTAACATGAAGTAGAATTGCACCACACATAATTATAGTGTAGAATTGCTTATGGTTGATTGCAATTTGTAAGTATCCTAAAATACAATATGTCTCTTTAAATATAAGTTATGCATGATTATCTCCTTATCCCTACTTATATAGATGCATTATACTCAATCATACACTCTTATCCTATATTATACACACTTGTATGATTGTTATTTGGAATTTAGAGATACCCTGCAATTTTAAATGATAATACGTGAGATTCTTTGTTTAAGAC
The DNA here is from genome assembly GCA_007258455.2 of Sequoia sempervirens. Classification (NCBI taxonomy): domain Eukaryota; kingdom Viridiplantae; phylum Streptophyta; class Pinopsida; order Cupressales; family Cupressaceae; genus Sequoia; species Sequoia sempervirens. Next base: position 67,876 of record VDFB02343082.1, on the reverse strand, counting down.
TTTAAATTTCCTACGAAGTTAGTCAAATTTAATCCTCATGTCCATAATTCTTAAAGCATTCAAAATTTATGTATTTATATGCTTACATGTTACTTTTGCATGTGAATGTTTCATTAGGATATTTTAGTACCACTTCTTTTATAGGAAATTTTTTATAATCCTACTTTCTCCCTTTCTCCCTCTTTTTCATAGATAGTTGAATGAACTTAAAATTGTTCTTATTTTTACTTCATGATGTTCAAGCCACTCATTACTCATATTTCCTATTTTTTATAATTTCCTATGGAGCAGCTTACTAGAAAAATGGTTATTGCATATTTTACTAAATTAGAGAAATAAAATAAGTAAATATTTGTAATTTTTTTGTTTTAATTAGATTTGCAGATCTTTGTATTTATATAGATATGGCTGATGATCAGGGATCACATCATTCCACTCAGTCTCAAGAGCAAGCTAAGGCTAGGTCTAATTTATATAATGATAGCATTAGGAGATTAGAGAATGCTTTTAGATGTTTGGGCCAAACAATACTTAACTCCCCTAATCTCCCTAATAGAGATAGATTAGTTAGCATTCAATAGAAGATCCATCGTATGATTCACATGATTTGATCTTATAATCCTTATGATGAGGTCAGCACTGAGGAGTTTTATAAGTCCCTTTCCAGCAGTGTTATTGGCACAGATAAAATTGATTCTAGAGTTTCAACACATAATGTGCACAACATGTTCCCTCATTATATGGGACAAAAGAAAGTTATAGGATATGTTGTTACTAGATGTAAAAATGAGCTTTTTGCTCCATTTATATATCCTAGATGGTTGGAAGCCCATCACTGATGGCCTCATAATGATGATTTGCCACTTTATTTTTGCAAACAACTATATTTTGAGTTTCATTTAGGGTTAGTAGTGGACTACACAACTATTCCTTCACATGCTGGATAGGGAAAAGGGAGGTTTGCCAAAAAATCTCAATTTAGATGGGTAGATTTGCCACCACCCGTCAACAAGAGGGAATTAGTTTGTCCAAACTTTTTGGTTCTTCCAAAATGTTTGGAACTAGTAGTAGCAGGAGGTGTAGCAGCAACACCTACCCGATCCGACTTTTTTGACAGTATTTCCATGATTGCTACTCAGGTCAATCAGATGTCATCTGATCATGTAGGCAGATACTTATTACATCCGCAGATTAGCCTTCCTCCCACTGAGGCTACATCTTCCAATTATCATCCCTACATTCGTGCAGAGCTACCATCACCGTCAGATGTGGCCCAGATGAGTGAAGCCACTATATGTAATGTTGCTTCGGTTTCCATTATTGATTTACTATCATCATACCAGTTTATCAGTGATGAGTATGGGATTCCTTTAGATGTTGTACCAACTCATATTAGACGAAATTTTGGTAGACAGTCGAGTCGAGGTGAGGCAGCTTCACAAGATGATCAACATATTCCAGACTAACCTACAATCCCTGCACAACATCAGGTTGAGGTTACTGCACACGATATACATGGCACATACAACTCACTTCTCTTTGGCACTAGTCCTCTACCTGATACAGGTGTCCCTGATTTGACTATGCATTCTCGTGACATTAGTGACATTGGTAGAGTGCTCCAGGGTGAGATGCGAGTACTTTCAAATAATCATATATATTTTGTGTTCTAGAAATTCACATACATATATAAAATAAAATTGACTTTAAAGTAGTTCTCACTCTTCATTGAAAACTTGTATTTTTAAATTTCTAGCAAAACGAGGGTTTGTCATGCTTTGGAGATTTGGAGCATGCATACGATCCTATGCATGGTACATTTATAATATTTAAAGTACTTGATACATTCAAACATTGAAAGTACAAAACTTTAAGATGATTTTATATTTACACATGTGTACATTAAATTAATTAATGTATTTTCTTGTACAGGGAGGTGTATCGGGACATGGATCGAGACAAGGATCGAGAGAGGCATTGGACCACAGATCCAAAGAATCAAGACATGGATCTAGACAAGGATCAAGAGAGAGATCGATCCACAATCATATTAGGCATCCTCCACTTTGATTTATTTTACATGCAGACACATGATTTGTTATACATTTTATATTGTGATTTGTCACATTATGGTTCTTAGATGATGATCTTCACATTATATACATTTTACATTATGGTTTCACATTATGGTTCATCTTATTATGTTTTATAGTATATACATTTTACATTATGGTTTCACATTATGGTTCATCTTATTATGTTTTACAATATATATACATTTTACATTATGGTTTCACATGTTATGGTTCATCTTATTATGGAAATAGAAATTCTTGAAGCTAATTAGGGTTTTGAGTTGGGAAACTTTAATATTAGATTGCTCACTTTTAATCTATAAAAAAATTGAATTAATTTAATGATTTTTGGTTCAATAAGGTAGTTGGGAATGGCGGGTTGAATATGTTCTAAGGCTAATTTACCAACTATGTTCTAAAGGGTTTTGACAACTATTTACCCATCAATTATTTAACATTTAACAATAAACATAATATTAATATTAAAAAACCCTAAAATAATCATATTTTTATTTAATTTTCATGTTGCATTAAAAATTAAGAATAGGTAACTTCCACATTCACTATAAATTCACTCAAATTTATTGTGTCATCTTGCTTGAAATTTTTTGAACCCATTTCTATGCTTGAAAATTATAGTTCATCACTAATTAAAAATATTTTAGAATTTAATAATCTATAATATTTAGAGATTGATTTAGGTGCCTCTTTTCATATGAATTCACATAGGAAGTGTTACATAAATTATATATATATATATAATATTATGGTGGAGAGGTCAAATTAGGTGAAAATTTATATCATAAGATCATTGTTAAGGGTAATATAACACTAATTTTTAGTGATGGCACAATGAAGACACTATCTGATGTGTTGCACATTCATGGTTTAGCCAAAAATCATATTTAAGATTTTAAGATGGATGATAATATTGTACATATTATTTATGATAAGATCATGGTTAAAAATTGGTCAAGGGAGATTTCGTTTTAGAAAAGGGTATTAGGCATGGTAATTTATTTGGATTGGATGGTACTACTTAATCTAACTATGATGACTTTTGATCATGTAAATGAATTAGTTGATATGCCAATGTTTTGACATCAAAGATCAGACCGCATCTAGGCGAGAAAGAATCAAAAACATTGAAGAATAAATATATAGGTGAGATTGTGTGTTTCATAAGCAAAATAAAGTTAAATTCTCATAGCAAAATGGATTTTAGAGTTAATTCATATATCTTAGAAACCATCTATATTATGCCATCTTCATTGGTGATTTTTCAAGAAAATATTTGGTTTATTTTCTTAGGCACAAATATGAATTTTTAAGCATAAGGAATTTAAGGTGCTTGTGGAAACTCATAAGGAAAAAAATAAAATATTTGAGATCAAGTAACATGGGGGTATATTTATCTAAATAATTTGAATAATTTTGCAAACATAATTGGATTGTAATTTAATAGAAAAATATTCCATATATAAAAATGGGGTAGCTAAGATAATGAATATAATATTAAAGGAAATAAATAAAAGTATGTTAAGTTGTGTTAATTTGAAGCAAATTATTTGGGAGTAAGTTAGTATTTTTTGTTATTTGATAAATAAGTTTCCTATTTCCATCCTTGTTGAAGAGACACCATGCAAAGTATGGATGGGAAAAAATATTAAATTGCACATTTGGAAGTGTTTGGTTGTGAGGCTTACACTCAAACACCTAGGAAAAATGCTCTAAGTTAAATTTCAAAGTATTATTTTTTTATTGGTTATGGGTAGAAAATTTAATGGTATAAGATTTGGAATCCTCCAACTTAGAAATTATTTATTCTAGAAATATGTTTTTTAGGGAAGTAAGTGATGGTGATTATATAATAAGGTTATGCCATTGGACTAAATCTAGACACATAATTGAAGGTCTCTTATAGCTGGTCTAATTAAAACTTAAATAATGATTTGTCTACCATACTTCGCGAATTCATTTTTACTTTACTAAATCAAGTAAAATTCCATTTTAACTAAGGTGCTTGAGCTTAATAAAGGATTAAATATTTATTTTTAACCAAAACTTAAATTTCATATTTAGATTTACAAATAAATAAAATTCACTTGAAAATGAGAAAGTTATTTATAAATTGTACTGTTCTATCTCTCATACTATGATGTTACATTCATTTCGATGAGCTATATGTGTTTGTGATTCACAATCCAACGTAGGGAGGGAAGGGTTTTAGGAATTAAGTGAAGAGTGTTCTCAACTATAGTGTTTTTTATATCATCAAAAGTAAGATCAAAATTATGTGTTATAATTATGCACCAAAGATATCCACAAACATGCGGTTAAACTGACCTTAAGAAAGCTTTATAGGCAAATAAGATCACAAATAAGATCACCTTAAGAAAGCTTTATAGGAAAATAAGATCACAAAAAAGAAAGCTTCATGGGCTACTATTGAATGAAATTATTTGAATTCAACATAAAATAAAAATATTTTCAAATTTAGGTCCAAATGTTTTATTTTTATTCAAGGGGTAAACGCTTTTGACTTGAAGCTATGAACCGGTGAGGTCACAAACGGGGAACCTCATCCCCAAATGTTACATGTATGTATTGTCATAAAAAATATATATGTACAAAAATATCGTAAAGTTCTTGGTACATATAATTTGGATCCTCTCTATCTTTTATTATCTCTAAAATATTTTCATGGTCTTCAATAGGCAACCTCCACCTTTGTTTGGCATGCCCTCTTTTTGGTAAAGTTTCAATATTTAATCTTGTTGCTATAACTAAATGACTATAATGTAAAACCTTTTGACCTAGCATATAATCAATAAATATAATGTCATTTGTATCTATCTTTTTTTGTTGATAGTATGTGGGCCTTCAACAACCACTGATCTAGTAGGATACTCTTGTCCATCACCATCTATCATTGATTCTGACAATTTGCATTTCGGTTGCGTACATCTTAGTAGATAGTAATCTACACCTTCTACATTGTCAATATTTGCAAGAACAACAAAAATATCTCATGTACACACCATGTAGTAAACCATGCTCAACTTAGGTAGAATATAAATCAATTGTAAGAAATAAAATTCAATTTAAAAATTTAAAATTTACCTGTAACAACTAAATCTAATACACGTTCCTAATCAATTGAATATAGAGGATCATAGATATCTACAATGTCATTATCTTCAAAAGGGTTCGATGTGTCCACTAATTGTTTTATTTCCCATTGTGAAACATACCCATCTCTAATATTCTCACATTGTAGAGTATTTGCATTGTTCTCAATGCAATCAACACAAAAACATGATTTTTCTCTCACTTGAATTACTGGAGGCCTACTATGTCCTACTGTCATGATTTGATGCAAACTTCTAATACCACTAATTGTTTGACAATTAGTAAGAGTTGATCAATCAATATCTGTAAATTTTAAACATTCAATTAAAAAAGTGTATAAAATTGAAAATTCAATTCATGTACACATTGAAATTCATAAAAAAAAATCATTTATGTACCTTTAACTTCCCAAAAAATATCGTGTGTTGTATATTGAGTCATGGGCAGCAAAATGAATTTTGCACCATTTAACAATTTCATGTGCATTCCTTATGGCATTACTTGCAAACTTGTTCATGTTGGTGAAATGTCAAGTTAAGAGGTTTTATAGTTGAAAGGAAAAGACGATCTCAAAAAACATAATTAGATTTTTTCTAAAAATCCATATGTTGTTACCTGCAAGTTCATGTTGGCGAAGTGCACGCTTCACACATGCTCTAGCTCCATCATGCTTTCCTTTTCCATGTCCATAGAAATTCCACAAAAAAATTATGTCACGTCTAATATGTTGTTGGCTTAACCAATTAAAAGCTTTTGCAGACTTAAATTGTCCTGTGGCATTACAACCAATTTCATTTAAAACCAAGATAGTAAAAATAAACTATATGTGTACAACTAATTGAGTCTGAACAAGTTAAGTAAACAAATAAACATATAATTTCAAAAAAAAAAATCAATACTTACCAACACATCCATCAGACCATATCCAGTGTTGTGAAGCATCTATTTGACGTCATCTCAGGTCTTCAAAAAACATTGCAAAACAATGGGCTACATAGCTTCTATCATGACATGTATCATCACTGATATAAAAGTGAGCCTCTTTGATGATAATTGGTTCATCTTTGCTACTTTGTAGACCATCCAAATGCTCTTTGGCATGCCTATAACAAACTTGTACAAATATTGCAACTTGCTCTGAATGATAATATTGACTTTGGATCTCAGTTTGAGGACTAAATGAATAGTTCTCAGAGAAATCAACAATAGAGAGAATACAACCCACTGGAAAGCAATTCTTTGAGTCATGAAATTGCTTAGCTTGCCATCTAGCACCATGACAATGTTGAATATGTGGATATATGATATTGCAAAATTTGTTCATAAACTCATTGTAAGACAACTCACTCTCTTTGAGAACAATTTTTCTGGTCTCAACTCCTGACTTTGTTGAGTATTTATCATATTCAAATTTCTTCCACATAACTTGCATTGAATGATCAATATTGTTAACCTATAAAAGATTCTTCAAATTTCCACATTTATTACATATATTTTTTATACACTGCACTTTCAATTCATCTGAATCTTCTAATTTTTCACATAGAAGAGACTTCACAAATTGTGTTGTACTTTCAGGGATGACTATATTTGGATTGATTATTGGCATAACTTTTCTATATTTCTGAAGGTGTAGATGAAATTCAACATGATTTCGACAACAAAAAGTCTCGCGTATCTTATTTATATGTAGAAAAATTGGTCGTAGTCTCTCAAACATCCTTTGAAAAATCTTCACATCTGAAAATTCTTGCTTGAATGCTTCAAAAAGCTCACTTTGAGTTGTATCTATAAAATGTTTCGGATGTGAAATTTTTTTACCATCTGCACCTTTTATTTGTATAGTGTTCTTTCTATTGGAAGAAACATGAGAGTGGCTAGTCCAATATTCAATCACCTGTTCCTTTACATCTTCTGAGATTTTATCTTTTCAGGGAACCTTGCAAATATTTACCCAATTATTCTCAAGATTTCAATCCAATCTATTTCTCTTTCTGATATATATTTGAACAGTTCTCCTAGAAACATCGAGTAGTTCAGAAACTACTTTAACTTGTCTTCTATGTGATAATTTCTCACTAGAAATTACTGTCATCAATGCTCTACGTGCAACACTTAAATCAACAACTTGACTCTTGTTTTCAATAGAATTCAATGCTTGTTGCAGGTTTTCAACTATTGCTTTCTTTAATGATCCTGGTGACTTTTTCTTATTATCAACCCCTAACAACTCCAAAACAGGGGTCATTTCTTTCCTCCTAAATAATTTTGCAAATAAATGTGCTCTTCCAACTATAGACTTTTCTTCAAAATATTCATCCCATATTCTTTTACAGTGTAATTTTACTGTGCTTTCAGATAACATATCTTCAGATGAAATATTATTAAAAAGGGATTCCCCATCCATCTCTATAAGATTTTCCATACCAAGGAAAATATTTCTATGACCACCTTCAGTTTGTCTTGGTACCTGTACTACTTGGTCATCAAAAATTTCCATGGGTTCTTCTTCAGAAGATGTTCCTTCATCCACATTTCTACTATCTCTTTTTTAATCATACAACCTTGTTCTTGTCTTTTTATTTCCCATCACAAATTTCTCAGGTTTGAGTTCACATGCATACAAAAGTAACGTGCATTCAAAATTTTTGATGTTTTTTATGGATAAAGTGTCCCCTAATATCATGGAAGTATGACTATTTTTTACTATGAAAACAAGATGTAAACCCATCATTATGTATGTGGAAATTGTTGTTTGGGATCTTCTCCTCTGTGAGAAAGCCTGATTTGATAAAAGTGGATGATCCTAGTTGATAGGATATTTTGGCCTTATCATTCATCATGCTTGGCTCTTCTTGATCATTCGAGATATCAATTTGATCCATGGTAGCTTTTGTATCTTCTTCTTTAACTTGATCTATAATAGCTTCTTTATATTCTTCTTTGATGTTATTCATGTCATTTGTTTGATTATCTATGTCCAAAGGAGGCAAGTGTCTCATTTTGGGAAATGGTTAGAAGGTCATTAGCCTAATTAGAATTATTAAGGGGTAGGGTTGGTTATAGGTGATTTTTTTTTTAGGATTTGGATTGTTAAGGGGTGGGGGAAGTAGTGTGTTATTAGGGGGTTGGGATTTGTTTTTTGGGGTGATATAATTGGCGTGAATATATGAGGTGGGGTGAGATTGTGTGGTTATAGTTGGGTTGGTGGGGGCATAAATGATGTTAGCATTAGGGGAAATAGTTACCCTTAGGTGTGATGAAAGTGGGGGTAGGTTATTTAGGGGTTGTGTTATGTTTGTGCAAAGAGGGACATTGGTATTTATGATGAAAGGTGTTGTGGTACTTGAGGAAAGTGGTGGGTTGGTGTTGGATGAGATTGTGTTTATGGAAGAGGTTGTGTTTGTTAATGGGGGGACATTAGGTTGATTTATGTTAGTAGAAGAGGGGATATTGGCAATAAGTTGAGGTCCCACGAGATGATTGGAATGCAAGGAGAGAATTATTTAAGAGATTAAAGATGTGGACCTTGGACTAGATTGTGGATTCTAGGATGACCTTAGGATTGATTTTTTGATGATGTGATTAAGGATGTTTTGTTGGGATTGATGGGATGATTGGTTCAATTGATGGTACAAACAACCAAGGCTTATGATAAAAAGGTGTAATCTACATCCTTAGGATGGATGATTTAGGATTTTCTTACTTAGGATAGGAAAGTTCCTAAGCAAGGTAGATGAAAGATGATTTCAAAAAAATTAGCAAAAAGGTAGCTACTCCTTAAGCTAAATTATCAAAGATGCAACTTAAGATAGGCAAGTTCTTAAACTACCGTAAGATTAGGAAGGGTGATGAGGGATTTAGATTGTTTCCTAGTGAAAATTTTGGTTTGCAAAGTGGTGACGTGATAAATGCTAATTTTTGGGATAGATCTTAAGGTTGATTTTGGATTATAATGATGAAGAAACTAATGATGTGGGGGAGAGGGAATGGTATCAAGCCAAGGTGTGAAGATAATAGGTGATTATAAGGTGATAATAAGGAAAATTTTGGATGGTGGGGGAGGGTGAGGAATAGGTCTTTTAGGTGTGAAGATGGGGTAATTGGTGATCAAGAAACAACAGAGTTACAAATTATGTCAGACTAAACCAAGGATCCCTAGGAGGTCAAATTTTTTGAATTTTTTTGATGTTTTCAAAGGGTATAGCCAAATCCTCAACCCTTTGGTTGATTCTTCTTCACAGGTTTTGCACAAAAAGACACTTCAAGGACTTGATTACAAGACCTAAGCTCAAGTAGGTGTATAGATTAATGTGGGCTCACCACCCAAGCAAGCTTGGGTTAATACTCCTTGATACTCAGGTGGTTCTTTGGGGCACCCTTTATCATGAAGGCGGATAGCTAGAGATCCAGTGGCACAGGGTCATCAATGGATGCCACGGGCTCACCTTCTCTCTCTCCTTGGGAACTATCAAAGTTCACCACAAGGATTTCTATCTCAACCTAAGGGAGTACATGGTGAGTAACTTTAGGGTACAATCTACATCCCTTGCACCACACTAACCTACGTTCGATGGATTTCTAGGGAGTCCTTGATATACGCAAGGTACGTGAGGCCAAAACTGTGAACACTAGTTTGTCACAAGCATGGATCAAGAGCTTCAGTGAGGTACTAAGATCTTAGACCAACCCTTCACTCCTAGCTTGGAGTCACCCTAGGCAATTAGAGCTCCGCCAATTACGACGCAACTAGATTGGGGTACAGTTCTTTAGTTCTCCCCCCTTTATATACCCCACCGGTACGCGTGGTTGGAATCATCCCCTAGGGTGATGAAATCCCTAGGCAGGTCCCCTAAAAGGAAAGGCACACTAGGTGTTTTTGATCCCCAAGATCACATGAAGTGCGAAGGAATTGCATACACACAAGCTAGTGACCTTATGTTTACCTAAAACATTGATCTGAATAGAATGAAGAGATGTAAAGATTTCTGATCCCCAAGATCACACTAGGTGCGAGGGGTGAGCATACGTCTATTACATCCTTCCAAGCACAAAAAAAAAGTTTATTTACTTTCTAATCTAACTTTAGTCCTAAATTAGTGGAAAAATAAAAAGTCTTTGGCCAAATGTCCTACAAAACCACAGATTAGTAGTTTTTCAATATTAGTCTTTGACAGTCGACAACTACACCACTTGTTAGTCTAAGCATTAGCTCAAAATATTCATAGTAAAACAAAATGAAAATATTAGCATGAACATAAAATAATCTAGCAACGAACATATAAGCATCAAAACAAAAAATAAATTAAAGAAAATTACCAAATCTTTTGTTTTAGATGCTTGATTTTCCTATTCAACTAGATAGCCTATGAAAAATGAAAATGATTAGAAAAGTATCAATTGTTTAGTATTAAATGCTTAGTGATTTAAGAGAAAAAATTAAATAATAAAAGTTTATTTTTAAAAAAAATAGAAAATAGTTACTTCATTAAAAAGTGCAAAAAAAATGGAAAAAACCTAAAAAATAGACTAATGAAAGCTGACTTAAATAGTTATTTCAATAAAAACTGGACGAAAAATGAGAGAAATCTTAAAAGCAAATTGAAAAATCAGAAAGTCGGTCATTTTATGTTTCAATAGAAATTGGATGAAAATGGAAAGAAATTTGATGAAAATGGAAACAATCAAAAAAAAAAATTTGAAAAAATCAGCATTTCAGCTTAATATTATCTGGCCGAACACTATTCGGCTGAATATATCCAGATGGCAGGTGACATGGCAACAAAGTCACCATTTTCTCAAATTTCTAGAAATTTTCAACTTCTGGTGAATATTTCTTCAATCAAAATTATTTTTAAAAATAAAATAATATTACCCTTTTGTAGATCTCAGAGTGTTGAATCCAAATATATATATATATATATATATATATATATATATATAGTTTTAGTATATAAATATTTAAAAATATTGCAAGTAGGTTGTTCAAAGTCAAAAAGAGGCTCAGTTGAAATTAAATAAAAAATAGTAAATCATCATAAAACAAATTGAAAAATATATGATGCCCTAAAGGAGTCAATCCTCTTCAAAATGGTATATTTTGTTTTTGAAAAAAAAACCAAAGTTGACATCAACTGAAAATTATCAAATTCGGGTTAGCTTGACTTTAAAATGTTATTACGAGAAAAATATGCATCAAAATTTCAAAAAAAAATTCCATGCCTTAGATATTGAAGTCAACAATATGGGAAAAAAAAATTAGGAGAAAATGAAATTTTTTTCTATTTGTTTCTTGATGTCAACTGAACGTCGCTTTTTCTTGAAATTTTCAGCATAATGAAATCTGCTTTTAAATTGTTAAAAAAATATCAAAAAAAAATTTTAAAAATTGAAAAATTATAGGAATAAACTTCGACAAAAGTTCTACATTTTATTAGTTTACATCATTTTGAAATTCAAAACATAAATACCACTTTTATGTGGTTAAAGTTGAGAACTTTTTCTCATGTTGGTCGATTTCTTTATAAAGTGTGACACAGGTTTGTACTTTTACCCATATAATCATTTGAACTTCATTTTTCATTTTTGAAACATCAAATGCTCACCACTTTCACATGCAAAGTCTTTTTATAATGATTTTTTTGTAACACTCATCTCAAAATACTTGAAACATTAGAAAAAGTAATGAATAATGAAATATTTTTTGTAGCAAGGAGATGAAAAAATATTCGTAAATCATCATATCTCTCTATCCTTTTCTCTACCTATTTATATATCACTATGTCTCCCCTTAAGCTCTAGACCTATCTCTCCCTCCTTTCTTCTCTCTTTGTCCCTCTTTATACCTATCTTTCTCACTCTCTCTCCTTGAGCGCTCTCTCTCTCTCTCTCTCTCTCTCTCTCTCTCTCTCTCTCTCTCTCCCTCCCACTCCCTCTCCCTCTCTCTCTCCCTATCCATCTCCCTCTCACTCTCCATCTCCCCTCTCCCTCTCTCTCTCCCTCCCTTTGAAGTCTCTCTTTCTCTTAAGTCTCTCTCCCTCTTAGGTCTCTCTCTCAAGTCTCTCTCACTCCCTCTCTCTCTCAATGTTTCACTCACACACAATCTCTCCCTCTCTCTCTCTCTCTCTCTCTCTCTCTCTCTCTCTCTCTCTCCATCTCCCTCTTAGGTCTCTCTCTATGGTCCCTACCACTCCCAATCCCTCTCTCTCTCACTCTCCATACCCCTCTCCCTCTCTCTCTTTCCATCCCTCTAAAGTCTCTCTCCCTCTTAGGTCTCTCTCTCTCACACACACACTCTCTCTCTCTCCATCTCCATATTAGGTCTCTCTCTCTTATCTCCCTCAAGGCTCTCTCCCTCTCAATTCCCTCTCCCTCTCCCTCCCTCCCTCTATCTATCTCTCTCTCCATCTCAAGTCTCTCTCTCTTTATCTCAAGTCTCTCTCTCTCTCTCTCTCTCTACACACAATACCACACACACACACACACACACACACACCTCCTTGCTCTTAGGGGAACCTCCTCCCACCCCTCCCACATCTCTGTCTCCTCCCCCATCTCTCCCCTCCCTTTGAAGTCCTCCTTTCTAAGTCTCTCTCTCTTAGGGTTCCTCTTCCACACCCTCCCTTTTTAGGTTCCTCCTCCCATCTCCTCCTCTCTTTCCTTTCACCCTCCTCTCTCCTGTCTTCTCCCACTCCTCTCTTCTCCTCATGTTCTTCCTTCTTCCTCTCACTCCCTCCTCATCTCTCTTCAGTCCATCTCCCTCTTATATCTCTCTCACACACACACTCTATCTCTCTCTATCTCTTCATATCCCTCTTAGGTCTCTCTCTCCCCCCCTCTCTCCCTCTCTCCTTCGCTCTATCTCTCTCCCCATCTCAAATTATTTCTAAGGGAGAGAGAGACTTGAGAGGGAGAGAGGGGGATGGAGAGAGGGGAGAGAGAGGGAGAGAGAAGGGGGAGAGAGAGAGATTTATCTAGTTAGGGTGGGAAGGAGACACCTAAGAGAGAGAGGGAGTGGGAGAGAGAGACTTGAGAGGGAGGTTGAAAGTGAGTGAGCGAGAAAGAGAGGGGAAATGGGAGACCTAAGAGGGAGAGAGAGGGAGAGGGAGAGGGAGAGGGACAGAGAGGGAGATCGAGTGGGAGGGACTGGAGAGAGAGAGAGATCTAAGAGGGGGATGGAGAGTGTGAGTGTGAGTAAGAGAGAGAGAGAGAGCGAGAGAGAGAGAGAGAGAGGGAGTGGGAGAGACCTAAGAGAGGGAGTGTGAGAGACCCGAGAAAGAGAGACCTAAGAGGAGGAGGAGAGAGAGAGAGAGAGAGAGAGAGAGAGAGAGAGAGAGAGAGAGAGAGAGAGAGAGAGAGAGAGAGAGTGTTAAGATGGAGACTTCAAAGGAGGGGAGAGAGAGAGGGAGACGGAAGAAGAGAGAGGATACTAGAGAGGAGAGAGAGAGAGAGAGAGAGAGAGAGAGGAGAGAGAGAGAGAGAGAGAGAGAGAGAGAGAGAGAGAGAGAGAGAGAGAGAGAGAGAGAGAGAGAGAGAGAGAGAGAGAGAGATTCAAAGAGAGGAGAGGGATACGGAGGAGAGAGAGAGAGAGAGAGAGAGAGAGAGAGAGGAGAGAGAGAGAGAGAGAGAGAGAGAGAGAGAGAGAGAGAGAGAGAGAGGATGAAGAGAGGTAGATGGAGAGTGTGTGTAAGAGAGAGAGACATGAGAGAAGAGAGAAAGGGAGGAGAGAGACCAGAGAGAGAGAGGAGGGAGGGAGGGAAGAAGACTTAAGAGGGAGAGAAATAAATAGAGGGAGGGAGGGAGAGGGGAGGGATTTGAGAGGGAGAGAGGGAGAGAGGGAGGGAGGGAGGAGAGAGAGGGAGAGTGGGAGAGATAGAGACTTGAGGAGATAGAGAGAGAGAGTGTGTGTGTGTGTGTGTGAGAGAGAGAGAGAGAGATACAGAGAGGGAGAGAGAGAGGAGAGAGGGAGATGGAGAGTGAGAGGGATATGGAGAAGGAGAGGGAGGGAGAGGGAGAGAGAGTGGGAGAGAGTGTGAGTGTGAGTGAGATATTGAGAGAGAGGGAGTGGGAGATAAAAAAGAGAGAGAGGGAGTGGGAGAGACCTGATAGAGAGAGACCTAAGAGGGAAAGAGGGAGTCAAAGAGACCTAAGAGATAGACCTAAGAGGGGGAGAGACTTAAGAGGAAGAGATACTTCAAAGGGAGGGAGAGAGCGAGGGAGAGGGGAGATGGAGAGTGAGAGGGAGATGGAGAGGGAGAGAGAGGGAGAGGGGTAGAAAGATAGGTCTAAAGCTGAAGAAGAGAGGGTATGAAAAAGATAGGTATAAAGAGGGACAAAGAGAGAAGAAAGGAGGGAGAGATAGGTCCAGAGTTTAAAGGGAGACATAGTGATATATAGAGAGGTAGAGAAAGGGACAGAAGGATATGATGATTTATGAAGATTTTTTCATCTCTTTACTACAAAAAATATAAATATTTCATTATTCATTAATTTTTTCTAAAGTTTCAAATATTTTGAGATGAGTGTTACAAAAAAATCATGAAAAGGAGACTTTGCATGCGAAAGTAGTGAGCATTTGATGTTTCAAAAATGAAATATGAAAATCAAATTATTATAATTAGTTTTTTTGTACAATATAGAAACACCGCCTATTCCATTGTGTAAAGCTCTCAATCACCTTTCCAACACCTATAAAAAATCAAAATTTTGATAAGAAACACAAAAGTTATGCCCATTTTACTAAAGGTCTTCAAAACGGATATCCATTTTGTTTTTAAAAAAAATGGGTTCCCTCTTTCCAAAATGAATATTCATTTTGAAAAACAAAACGGATATCCGTTATAAATGGATATCTATTTCGGTTTGGTATTACCAAACCAAAACGGATATTGGCTCAGGGTTTGGTTCAGGATTGCTTGACCTAGAAAGTCAACCCAAAAAACGTGTTTTGAAAATTTGCTTAGTTTTATGAAGTTCGTCCTTGTGGCGGACGACTTTTTTTTTATCTGAATTTCATCAAATGAAAAGGGTTTATAGAAAAAAAAATTCAACTTTCCACCAATATAACTTTTGCCTTATTTTGAATTTAATAAATAATTATTATTGATTTTCTACCTACATTATGTCTAAAGTCCTGATTGATAGGCTAATTGAAAAAAATTTATAACTTTCAAACTACTTAACATTTTTTGAATCTACAAGATGCACCACATTCTATGCTTTGCATACTATAGGATAAAAGAAATTGAATTTCATAATTTTTTGTGGTCAGACACAGACGTTTTAATAATTCTAAAAAGTTCTAATAAAAAAATCATAACTAATTATTTACATGGAAAAAAATTACAAAAAAAATCCGGCACATCCAAGCATGTGTCCTCTACTTATATTGAAAAATTCAGAAAAAAATATTATTGTTTCTTGTACTTAGGGTGGTTAGACATACACCTACTTCTTATCGTTTTCCTAAAAATTTAGTACCACTGCATTGAAATTTCAAATTTTCTAAAAAAAAATTACTTTTTTCCAAAAAAGGACTAGTAGCCTAGAAACTACATTCAATTTTCTACAAATTTTGTTCTTACATATTTTTTAAATTATGTTAATAACCTATTCAAAATTTTATGTCAAGTTTCCTAACTCTGATTTTCTAAATTTTCATCCCCACTTAGAGGCCTAGTTTGGACCCCCATGATCCTGCACTGACCCTAACATCCTTGAGGTGAAAAAATGTGGATGCATACTTGAAATATACCTCAATAATCTCAATTGCATCCAAATCTACACCTTACCCATTAAGGACTTTAAAATAATGTAGTTGCATATACATTAGATGCACCAATTTGAATGGTGTATCAACATCTTGAAAAATAGCTCAAATTAGCTCCTACCAAAAACTTCTTCAAATTAAATTATCTTATCAACCCATTGTGCAAACCTCCTCTTTTCATCATGTAATGACTTATTGATAAGTATAATACGCTCTTCATACCCATCTTCATTCTTTTGAAGCACAACAACAATAAAAATATTAAATAAAGGAATAATGGGAAGGGGTTGAGAAGGCTCATAAAACTTGGACTTACCAAAATTAATGTAACTTGAATGTCTTCCTTGAGTTGTACATATATATCAACTAGCATCTCACTCCATAGGACTAATTTTTTATTTACATCCTCGACAAGAGATCGAAAAAAGATAGAATTAGAAGCTTTTATATATTATTTATTATAGTATCCACTAAGAAGGTAAAATCCAAATCCAAAGTATGACATTTCATTTTTAGTCTTATAATTATCCTCCACAATATGTAACAATCTCTCTTCCTTTGGTAGGTTGACCCCTTCATATGATAGGTCCTTTTGAACATGTGAGAAGGTCAATTCATTTTCATCAATGATGTAAGGCATGAATTGAATATTTAAGATAATACTTGGTTATTCCTTCTCCTTCTTGTCTACACACTATAATTCTAGTGGTAGGGATTGACTAGTTGTGCCTCATCTTTATCTTTTGACACCTATTTCTTTCTATCATCTTCTTAGTAGCACTATTGTTCCTTGTCTCAAACTAACTTCTTGATGTTGTATCTATAGGTCATTTCTAATTGATCTAGTAATAGTATCATCACATCATATAGGCTCTTATCTTTCTCTTTACCAATATTCATTTGGACCTATAGTACTATTATCTTTGTATGGGAAATGATATTGTTATTTGATGACTTGGACTATTGGGATAGTTATATGAGTTCCCTTGGATGTTGAAATTTTGATTTGGAAACTCATGTTGATGTATATCAAAACTACACTCATATTTAAAGCTTGGATCAACTATATCATAATCACTATACTCATCTTCTCATTCCATGGATTCATATTTTAATGTATTATACTAATCATCCTCATATTCATAGTACTATGTATAATCTACCCATAAGGAATTTCTTTTTCTTTGATATCTAAGAGGGAATTTAGATTCTTGGGGGTGGAAATTTGATATTTTTGTAATTCAATCTCTAAATAAGAAGTTTTTGATGTTATTTCTCAAGGTGATATGAAACCTCTTCTTCTTATGAAACTTCTCTATATAAAATTTTGGGAGGATAAGGACACTAGCTAGAAACATGTGTTTCTACATCTTGATGTTTGGTGCTAAAAAAATTCACATTATATAATTTATCTCCATTCACCCTACCAAGAAGAATGTCATTCATTTTAATTGATCCTCCCCCTC
Source organism: Sequoia sempervirens (assembly GCA_007258455.2). Lineage (NCBI taxonomy): Eukaryota > Viridiplantae > Streptophyta > Pinopsida > Cupressales > Cupressaceae > Sequoia > Sequoia sempervirens. The sequence goes on along the minus strand of VDFB02343082.1, from coordinate 50,435 downwards.
TTGCAATTCATTTTTTTCTAGAAGCTCGTGTTCCTCTTATTTAGGTTGTCTAGCAATTCTTTTTATTTAATTTTAGATCTATGTGATATACTTAGAGAAATGGGACATGGGTGAGGGATATTTACATAATAGGATTGATCCATATCTCTTCCACCAATAGTCATATCATCCATTTGTATTTTAACACCCTTATCGTTATTATCTTCTTCATAATCATCATAAGGGAATTCTTCCTTTTTCTCATCAAGAGACCATTGGCATGTTTAAATTTTTCTCTTTGATTTTTCAAAAACTTGAAGTGTTATAAAAAAAAATTAATTTCATCTTTACATGATATGTTAGGAGAAGGGGGAATATTAGTCAACAATTTTCTGATACCTAGTGTGAAGATATTGCATACACACAATGAGGATTTATCCATATTTATTCTATCAATAACCATATCATAACCTTGTATATTAGAATTCTTGGAATTAACTAATATTATAATCTCACACACCTCTCTAAGGAACCATAATATGTACATATGTTCAATTTCATAATTATAAGCCATAGTGGGAGAGTGGGATGATTCCCATTAAAGTATGTCATTAGATCTTGAAATTGCATGTCATGGATATGTAAATACTCATCAATCATTCTACATAACCTTCTTCTCCCAACAAGCACATGCTCACTTTTTTCTCATAGTTACACCATAATATTTTCTTATGGTTCTTTATTATGTTATATTCATCTAAATTTTTATAAGTAAATAGTTATTTCTCTCTAAAATCCATGCATGAACTATCTAGATACCTAAAGTGCTAACTTCTAAAATTGGATCTAGGTGGGTTTGAATTACTTGCAATATTTTTTTAGCTTCAAATGATTGATGTCATGGGTCCCTATCTTGCCTTCTTCTATTTGTCTCAAATTTTGTTGATCTATTTTCTCATTTCTTTGTTTGATTGAAATAGAGTAATCACTCTTCATGTGGAAGAGAATTTTTTCCTAGCAACTACAAATTTAGAGAACCAAAAAAGAAACTAAATCCCTATTATCTATTGTTGAGGTCTTTAATATATCTCCAAAATGAAATCCTCCATGACAATGACACCATTTTGTTAGTGTAAATTGGGAAGCTATCAACTAACTAAAATTAGATGTTTCTTTGATGACTATGATATAATAGTTTTAAAAATAAAAACTAATATCCCCAAAAATAAAACTAATATTTTGGTGTCGGAAAGATATAGGTCCCAAAATACCTAAGGAAAAATCTTATCCCAAGCACCAAGGGTGTCAAACTTAGGATAAAAACTAAAAATCCTATGATTAGGCAAGGCAACCATGGACCAATTATTTAGGTGGGTAGGATGTCCCTCACTTCTAGGTCTATTAAACCAAGGGCATCTTCCCTATAATTCTAAATTTAATATTACTATAGGAAAATAATGTTCAACTTGATACAAACCATACCCAATGCACAATGTTCCTATTTTTGTTGTCACTTCATACCTATGTACTAGTTTTTATTATTCAAGGTCAATGACCTTAAAAAAAAAAAACTACCATGTAGAATGCCTAAATTTATTTTGAACACGCTAAATCATGTAATACTAGAAATATGGTAAAATTGATTTGTTATGGATGTGTTGTATCTAGTTGATCAATAAAGTCACCAAATTCATTCAAAATATGTAATAAATAAAACCAATGGTGTTACCTTAATGAAGATATCACAAACAAAACTTTCTTCCAAGATTCAACGGAAAACTAGGTTCCACATATACAAATTCAAAAAGATAATAAATATTTGTAGATTGTTAAATAAGTCTACCCATATATTTCCTTTATTATCCTACAAAGATACAATGTAAGTATTTTTTAAGGATTTTATAGTCATCTAATCAAAATTATATATAAATGCACACCATACACATCGAGACACTAAATAAATATGTATTTTTCATTTAAAAATCACTCTTCATAGGTTGCAAGTGTTCATTACAAATTTGAGATGAAATCATATTGTTAAAATGCAAAATATTATTTTCCTTATTCTTGAGATGCAAAATAATAATCCTTGAAGTGGAAAATAATAGGTAAATGATGAAATCAAATTGTTAAATGGAAAATATGAAAGAAATTAAATGATCATTGATAAAGGTTTACTTTTATAATGGAATGTATAATAATCCCTAATGTGTGATCACCCAGTTTTATTTAGGGTCCTCCTATTACTACTATTAATATCATGGCTTAGAGTTAAAAGAGGGAATGGAGTAATAATGCCTAATTTATTCAACTTATAAACTTACTAGAGTATGTAAAATTTAAAACACATGCACATTTTTAGCTTACCAAATAATCTAAGTAAAAAGGAAAAAAAATAATGCATCCAACATCAATCCCTTACACACCATTAGGTGTATAACTATTTTGATTGCTACAAAAAATGATGTTAGAAAATCAATAAAAAAAATTTTGATGAGTTAACAAAGGATGAAAAATAGATTATATATGTATCAGGGTTGAATTTTCAAATTAATTGCAAATAGCATAATAAACCAAACCCTAATCAACAATAGAGAACAAAGAAAGCAAGAAGCATAAAAACATGAAACAAAGTCACCTAGTCTTCAAGCCTCCATTGATGACCTCTATTGCTCTTCTCCACCTTGTTGTAAATAATACAATTGCCCTCATATTTGAAGTGCAACTATAGCCTATGCTTAAGACCAACAAAATATTGAAGAATTTAATTATCTCAACAGCATGATAGCTATAAATTCAAGATTTTCTTAGATGATCAAAATGATAAATAACAATGCTATTTATAGAGAGACAATTGGAAAATGGACGATCAAGATTGAAAAGAAATTAATTCGATCAATGGTCGAAATTAGACAAGACGAGATGAGATAAGATTGAAAGTGAAGGAGAAAGAGAAAATTAACTAATTTTTTGACAAAATCAATTAGTTTGAAGAGGAAAGTGAATTTTGAAATAATGGAAACATTATCTCATTGCAAGAGGAAAAAAAGTGAGTTAACTTTTTGATTAAATAGAAATTTAATTCAAAAAGTGAGTAAAAATAAGCTATTTAATTAAATAGAATTTAATTGATTTGTGTCAGAAAAGGATAAAATGAATTAATTAAATAATTTATATTATTTAATTAATAGAAGAATTCATGACATTAGGTAATAATTAAATAATTAAGATTATTTAATTATCAAAGATGAAAGAGGGGGTTTAAATAAATTCATAGGCTTAGTGATAATTTCTAGGTGTCTACATTTGCCCCTCTTTGATACAATGCAGTTTATCGTGTTGTGTCAAAGAAAATTAATCAAAAATATGCCCCAGTGTAAGGAAGAATGACGAGGGGGTAGAGGTATGCCCCCTTGAGAGGACATGCGGGTTCAAAAAACATGAGTGTGCTCTCAAAATGGATAAGAATACTAGAAGATGAAGGACAAAAGAATAGAGGAAAATAGATAAGGGTAATGAAGATGCAGAATAGAAGAAATATTAGCATGGAAAAGATGAATGTTAGCATGTAAGACATGGATGTTAGCCTAGAAGAAATGGGTGTTGAGATAGTGCTAACTGAGATATTTGCAAATATATATTTTTCTATGCAAGGATTTGCATTTAATCATCATTGGGCGGTAAAATATGAAAAATGGACAACAAACACCATGGTATGACATAGACCAAGGTGTGCAAGGTCATCCATCTATAAAACAGATAGTTGTAGACAATGAATGTCCTAACTCGTACTAAGGGTCATGTTGCCCGAGTCTTTTTGTCAAGACAAACCACAAACATCAATCAAATAAAGAACAAGTCATGAGACATCATCACTCCTCTAAATCCTTCATGGGACATCCTCAAGGTGGCTAGTAACATGACTGAAATAAATCCAAAAGATAAGACAAAATAGACCAACAAGGTCAACAACCATTTAGATTATTTTTCAATAAGTGTGTGTTAGTGTGTTAAGTGACGAAGTGAGCGATAGGTGGATTGTTTTAACAAGGTCTAGTTTTAGGAGAAGAAACATGTCGTATAAGATGTCAAGTCTGGTTTTGATCATGCAACTACTTGTATAAGGAAAATGACAAAGTGTGACAGTGACAAGGTCTGGTAAGGACACATCTTGTATAAGACCATTGGTTTTGATTGATTTGACTGGTTTTGATTGATTTGACAGATGACCGATTTGACTTGGAGACTTGTTGGCTTGCTTGTCATGTTGATTCAAGATTTATGTTTGAAGTTCAAATGATGATGTCGCATCTAAGTTGGCATTTTCTGATTTATTTTGATTGACTCGAGGAACCCTAAAAGACTAACCTAAGGGGCCTCGGGGGCTCATCGACAGATGGCCTTGCCTACGTAGCAATGCATAGAGACCTCATAGTTCGACATGACCCTTGACTTTGTTTCAATGAAAAAAGGTTGAATCATGATTTTATTGGAAAACACCTAAAGGACTGACCTAATGCCTCGGGGGCACATTGACAGATGGCCTTGCCTACGTCCAGTCATAGAGGCAACGTAGTTCAATAATGACAAAGACTGACATGACTAACTTTGACTCTGTTTTAGGGATTTTGCAAGATGTCTTAATGCTTTTGTATTTTGACATGTTTTGATTTTTTTTTTGGATCTTTGAAGTTTTATGATTTTGTTTGGATTTTCAAATTTTTTATGATTTTTTTGTCTTTTGTAAATATTTGATTTTTTTGTCTTTTTTGGGAATATATGATTTTTTTGTCCTTTTGAGGTTTTGATATGGGGAAGGGTGGATAATGTTATCGATGATGCACTATAATGACCATGAAAAATGCATATGAATGATGCCTACAAGCAAGCAAGCCATCATGCACAACAATCCTAGGACAAACATGATCTTGCCCCTAGTTAAGCTAAAAAACAATTGACAGGTGATGATGATGATGATGTTGTTGTTTGACGTGGGAAGGACACATCCTGAAATAACATGAGGACTGGGAAAGACATCTCATTGATGAAAAAGTGACTAAAGGATCAAGGTTTGCAGCAAGGCCAGAAATGGAGCCAAGGAGTGTTTTGGATCATGTGCTAGGTTGCATAGAAAGATTACATGGATTAGGCTTCTTGCATTTGGAATGACTAACCTTAGGACTAGATGGGATTATGGAGGATCCTTAGACTGTTGACAAGGGAAAACCAAGACATGCGATAGGTATAACAGGATAATGGATTGATTTTGGTAAAGGATAGGAGGCATGAGGATTACGGGCTGGAAGGATTTTTATTTTGGGTCTCCAAGGACAATGTCACATAGGGATAATGAGGCTATGAAGGTAATGACGTGATATTTCATGAATAGTGTATAACTAAAGGATAGACATGTCATGAGTTTTCCCAAAGCATGATTTATGTTTATACCTCAGTCCTTAGCAAGATCAAAGTAGGTGGGAAATTGGATGGGAATGATATGGATTAAATGGATAGATGGAATTGTCATGAGAAAGGCATGGGAGATGAGACAACTTGCCCCCAAGTGTAATGGTCCACATAGATAATTGCTCTACAAATGATGCTTGTTTGCCAAGTTTTCATCATGGTACTTATCCAAAGTGCCAAAAAAATGGTTTTCACTATTGGACAAATTTTTTCTCTTTACTATTTTCTTTTTTTTTTGTATTTTTTTGGTGTCACCAAGATGCCTATTTGCCAGGTTTTCATCATGATGACAATTTTTTGATTTTTTAATTTTTTTGGTGTTTTTGATATTTTCACATAGCTTTAATGCTTTAGATGATCATTGATTGTGTTGAATCCATTGATGGTGCTGATGTAGAAGTCGGTGTCATGATATGCCAATAGTGACCTTTATGGAGTAATTGCCTTGTTAGGATCATAGTGCTTGCATAAAACTGATTGATGTCATTGTGATCCTTGTTAATACTAGAGTTGGCCTTATCAGAGTACCCACATTGCGATAGAGTGCCATGGGAGTCCTTATCATAAAGAGTTGCTTCCAAGATGCAATGGATTTGTGAAGTAGGATTTTTGGAATGATGGATGTTGGTAGATGTGGAAGGATTGTTTGGAAGTTTGGATGAATCACTTTTTATTTTCCAAACTTGGGATGTTGGATGGTGGAGTTTGGAATTTTTATTAGGATAGTGTTTGAAACCAACACTTTTATATGACTTTCTTGATGACCATTTTGAAGGAGGTGGACATGTATTATATGTGGGAGTCCTCTTTTCTTGTGGCTCCACATTTTGATTGACTTTTGGATTTGGAATATTTTCTTTGTTTGATCCATTTATCTTTGGGGTCCATTTTAACTTCATTTGTCCACTTGGATTTTTGTTTGATTCAATGGCCTTTGACATTTGATGCAAAGTGGCAGGGAAGCAACTTCTTTTCCACTACACTTTGACACGCTTATTCAACTATACCCTTCAACAAGGTAATCTAATCACACAACTTGAACTTTACATCTAGAAAAGCCAACAAGACTTGGGGATGCATTGAATACTCTCAAAATGACATAACATGACTACACAACCAGACTTTGCACTCAAAACCTTCCATTCATCCATCGCTTCCTTACAAGCCAATGCATTCATGTAGCACTACCCAATGAGGACAGGCAAGATAAAATCTTGTTAAAGGTCATAACCAGAGAAAGAAACTTGTTTTTAGACATCCAAAATAGACCCCTACAAATATCCAAAAGAAAAAGACTAAATACTAAAGGCATATATCTCAAGTGATTGATTTACAAGCCACAAACAAGGCTTAACTAGGCCTGTACAAGGAAGATTTTTTCCTACCAAGGCACACCCCAACACCCCTAATTCCTTTAAAAGAATCCAACAGGTTCCCTAAGACCCATTTCACATATTTCATCCATTACTATGGCTCAAAACCTTAGAAAAATAAAAGAAATGCTTTCAAAACATCAATTTATGGACTGTCACATACAAAAACCAGACCTAGGGCATTAGATATTTCTCACAAACCTCCATGTTTCCTCCTAAAACCAATTGCATCATGTAGAGGACCCCTAAATCCACCATTCCACCAAAAATCAAAATTTTCCCACAGTGGAATGGTGAATTATCAACATATTTGTAACCAAGCCCTTGTTTTGTAGGGTTTCAGACCCACTTTCAGAGAAATTGGTGTAACTATCTCAATTCTTAATGAAATTAACTCAAATCACCACCAAAATAAAGTAGATTCACCCCTATAAAAAACCATGAAGATTTGGAGGCCGTACAATAATGCTACAGACCGTACCAAGCATGGGAACAGTGAAAAACATTGGAAAATATCAGAAAAATAGAGTTTATTTGCTTCAAATCTCTAAAAATGCCAACATAAAACCTGCCTCGACCCAATGGAGGATTTTTAAACTTTTCACCACCTTATCCAATGGCCCTCAACTATTTTTCAAAAGAGGGAACCATTGGTTAATGATAATTACATCATAATGTGGAGATTACAACAAATTACAACATGACAATTTTGCATTTTGGAGCAACTTTTCAATCCTAAACTCTTATGACTTCTAAAACCACTCTAATGGATTCAAAATAGCCTTATTACATGTTCAAAACTCCAACCTTGCACATTTACATACAAATTCAAGTTTTTTTCCTTCCCAAGGCTACATGACAACATTTGAAGCAAGGTTGCTTTTTTGCACATTTTAATCACAAAACCAAAAGACTCACCCTATATCATACTCAATGGTCTTAATGGACCTTATGTAAGACAAAAATACTCAAAAGACTCATACTAATCCTACTAAACACCTATTTCCATCAAATTATTAAAAATGGAGGATGAGGTATAGGTGCTCCTGCACCATACACCCCCCCTAGAAAAGACTCATGCCTCATGAGTTGTGTTTGATACCACTATCTCCAAGCTTCAAAAGAGGTTCACTGATCCACAAAGCCACTCCACTATTTCATGTAGATTGGAACTGCAAACTACCCTGCAGTTCTAGCATTTTGGAATGTATTCACATGTGTATTTACCTTTTCTTCTATCCTCAGACCTGCAAACAGTCCTTTATCTTTTCCCTATCCAAGATTTGATTGTTTATGATGGTCTAAACCTACAAACAAACAAGGATTATTAACTTTGTGATTTGTCTTCTTTCCTTGGTCACCGTTATGCTTGCAATTGTCTTTACTGCCCTATTTTGCTTGTGTTTCACTCACTACCCCTTTACCTTGCTTTACAACTATCAAATTAGGCTTATATACCTCTACACCTACAAAATTTGTTTTTTTCTCAACCCTACTCTTGACTACAGGGCATTCAATGGCTCCTACTAACACACTTTCATGCAAACTCACTATCAACACTTCGTTTACCCCTGCATCAAACCTCATACTTGTTGCTCTTGTATTAGCAGACCTGGGACTGATTACATGATCAGATTTCTTGTCTTCCTTTATCACATTTATAGGTTCCTTCTTGTCACACATTATTACCTTTTCCTTACACTTTAACATCTTCTACAAGAGGATTCAACACAAAACAACAACCATCTTTAACTATAGTGTAGGTATTTTCCCTACCATCATACAAAGCCCTCTTGTCATATTGCCAAGGTCTGCCCAAAAGCAAATGACAACAGTCCATTGGAAGGATATCACACACAACACTATCATGATAACCACCAATTTGAAAATCCACAATAGCCTTTTCATTCACCAATAAAAATTGATCATCATTCAACCATGATATTTAATAAGGACATTCATGAGGAATTCTTTTCAATCCTAACTTGTTTACCATTTCACATGACACCATATTTTCAATTGAGCCAGAATCAATGACCACTCTACATACCTTGTCCTTTCACTTACAATTAGTCTTGAAGATACTTTTCCTTTGCAAAGGTGCTTCCTCTATTGATGCTTTCAATATTGTCTTCCTCACCATCAACATTTCCCCTATTTTAGGATCTTCCTTCCCCATTGTAGAACAATGACTTTCACACTCCTCTTGAACCAATTGTGCTCTCCTATCAATCTCCTTATCTCCACTGAATGAACTACCAACCCTCTCAAGACATTTCCATGAAGGATGGAAAAGCTCATTGCATGTGTAGTACCTTCCTACAAAATCATTAGAACCTCTACCAATACCAAACCTTCCTCTACCTCTTAAACCAAAACCACCTCTAGAATCAACATTTTTCTCTTTACCTTTGTTTGCTCCTTTTGGATCTTCACTTGGCTACTTTGATGTAAAAGGTATTCCTCTTCCTCTTGCACTAGGACCACCTCTTCCTCTCACTGATTTCTCTTGTCTCCTCTTAAGCTTCTCCTCCACTCTGATTGCCATTTGATAACACTCCTCTACACTCCTAGGGTTAGCCAAAACCAATTCATCTTGTATGTTAAGCCTCAAACCACCCACATATCTAGAAAAAATTTCATCTTCATTCTCATGATGAACAAACCTTAAACTTAGTTTATAAAATTCCTCAGTATAAGACTTAATGTCCATTTCCTTTTTCCTTAAGCTTTGCAATTTCTTAAACATTTGAACTTGATGATCCTTGGGTAAGAATTTACCTTTGAGTTTTGATACCATCTTGTCCCATGAGTGATTTTAGACTTGCCTTGCTTTCTCCTCTTTGATTGAAAGTAGTCCCACCATACCAAAGCATGGCCCTGCAACTTTTTATTGCAATCTTTACTCTTTTCTCCTTAGGAACCTCATCACATTCAAAATGGTTATCTAATGCAACAATCCAATCAAGTAACTCTTCATCATTTAGACTACCACCATACTTTTGAACATCAATCTTTACCTTAGGCTTGTCAATCTTCACTGCCTTCAACAACTTTGCAATTATTTGGTCCTCTAGAGTAAGTTCTTCTTCCACATATTCAAACTCATAATCTTCCTCTTCATTTGTATCACTCTCTTTAGCGTCCCTTCTTTTGTTTGTCTCCAAGGCTATGATTCTTTCCTCTAACTCTCTGAGTTCCTTGGCATGTATGTCTTTCGTCTCCTTCATCTCTTTAGCCATATCATTCTTCTTTGGAGGTATCTTGTCAACCTTGACTCTTCACCTTCTTCTTCAACCTGCAAAATGCAAACAAACCTATTCCCCAAAGCTCTGATGCCACTATGATGTAGAGTGGCAGGGAAGCAACTTCTTTTCTACAACACTTTGACACACTTATTCAACTATACCCTTCAACAAGGTAATCTAATCACACAACTTGACCTTTACATCGAGACAGGCCAACAGGACTTTCAGATGCATTGAATACTCTCAACATGACAAAACATGACTACACAACCAGACTATGCACTCAAAACCTTCCATTCATCCATCGCTTCCTTACAAGCCAATGCATTCATGTAGCACTGCCCAATGGAGACAGTCAAGATAAAATCTTGTTAAAGTCCATAACCAGAGAAGTAAAGAAAAATTCAAACACCCAACATAGACCCCTACAAATATCCAAAAGCACAAGACTAAATACTAAAGGCAGATATCTCAAGTGACTGATTTACAAGCCACAAACAAGGCTTAACTAGGCCTGTACAAGGAATATTTTTTCCTACCAAGGCACACCCCAACACCCCTAATTCCTTTAAAAGAATCCAAAAAGTTCCCCAAGACCCATTTCACATATTTCATCCATTACTATGGCTCAAAACCTCAGAAAAATAAAAGAAATGCTTTCAAAACATCATTTTCTAGACTGTCACATACAAAAACTAGACCTAGGGCATCAAATAATTCTCACAAGCCTCCATGTTTCCTCCTAAAACCAATTGCATCATGTAGAGGACCCCTAAATCCACCATTCCACCAAAAATCAAAATTTTACCACAATGGAATGGTGAATTATCAACATATTTGTAACCAAACCCTTGTTTTGTAGGGTTTTAGACCCACTTTCAGAGAAATTGGTGTAACTATCTCAATTCTTAATGAAATTAACTCAAATCACCACAAAAAGAAATTAGATTCACCCCTATAACAAACCATGAATATTTGGAGGCTGTACAATAATGCTACAGACCGTACCAAGCACAAGAACAGTGAAAAACGCTGGAAAATATCAGAAAAACAGAGTTTATTTGCTTCAAATCTCCAAAAATGCCAACATCAAACCTACCTCAACCCAATGGAGGATTTTTAAAGTTTTCACCACCTTCCCCAATGGCCCTCATCTATTTTTCAAAAGAGGGAACCATTGGTTAATGATAATTACATCATAATGTGGAGATTACAACAAATTACAACATGACAATTTTGCATTTTGGAACAAATTTTCAATCCTAAACTCTTATGACTTCTGAAACCACTCTAATGGCTTCAAAATAGACTTATTACATGTTCAAATCTCCAACCTTGCACATTTACATACAAATTCAAGTTTTTTTTCCTTCCCAAGGCTACATGACAACATTTGAAGCAAGGTTGCATTTTTGCACATTTTAATCACAAAACCCAAAGACTCACCCTAGATCATACTCAATGGTCTTAATGGACCTTATGTAAGACAAAAATACTCAAAAGACTCATACTAATTATACTAAACACCTATTTCCATCAAATGATTAAAAATGGAGGATGAGGTGTAGGGGCTCCTGCACCAACATTTGATTTTGAACTTTGGATTTGTAATAATTTTATTTTTGTTGGTTCCAAATGGAAGGTTTAATTATGTTGGAATGCTGGTGTATGAAGTGGATGGAAGGAGTGTTGGTAACAACCTTATGACAAGGACTACTCATGGCCCATATTTTGATGTTTGTATTAGATAAAGTTTACCCCAAGATCAACGAGGTACCACTAACATCATTTGATTCTCTGACCAAAGAATAGCCAAGACCTTGATATCTCATATTTTCATGAAACTGTATTGGTTCTAGAATTCCTTACTCTTGTATGCCTAGTACTTTTCCTTGATACCGCTTGCTCTAACAGATTATGTTTATGATGGGATATATTTTGTTTTGAAAACAAGATGCTAACCCATCATTGTGTATGTGGAAATTGTTACTTGGAATATTCTCCTTTGCGAGAAAGCTTGATTTGATAAAAGTGGATGATCCTAGTTGATAGGATGTCTTAGGTTCATTGATATGTGAGATAGCTTTCTGATTGATATCTTTGGTTTGATTTTCTGAAACATTGGATTCTGACAGTTCTTCAAAAGATATCGGTGCTTCCAAGTCGATGTAGAAACCTTCCTTATGGTCATTATCATAGAGTCTAGTGAATTCAGCTATAGCTTGATCATTTGCAAATATGTCTAGAATAAAAGACTCTTGTTCTAGAGGAAGATCATCTATGTATCCAAAAGAGGCAAGTGTCTCATTTTGGGAAATAGCGGTGTTTAGAGTTTGGGTAGGAACAACCTCAAACATTTGATCATAAATGGCATAAAGGTTGATGAGCGGATCGTTTTGGATTTCTTGATCAATGGTAGTGTCTTGGTCAAAGATGGGTTTGTCTTGGATGACATGATTGGGAATGGGATCTATTAAACAGGTGCAGGACAATTGAGAGGGGGGTTGAATCAATTGTCCCAAAATTCAAACTTAAGACTTCAACAATTATCAATTCCACAACCACACTATTCTATTATTAAGCAAGAGCATGGAACACAAATAACAGAAAGTAAATCAACACAATAAACACCAAATTTTTACATGGAAAACCCAATAAGAGAAAAACCACGATGAGGGTTAACTCACAATATAAAAGATTATAAAAATGAATATAGAGGCTCACTGCCAAGGGCTCACTACCCAGAAGAGGACTCACTATCCTAGTACAAAGGCTCACTACCTACAGAAATGACTCATTGTCCAATAGGGAGGCTCACTACCTATAGATACAAAAGAGAACAAAAGATCCACCACAACAATTAACACACATCTATAGCTTGAATAAGGATAGCAAAAACCTTTGGGTCACTGCCTTTAGGAATCCAACACAATAAAGAACTGCTATCACAACTCACTCACACACACACTTTTGCTCTTATTATTTGTGGCTCACTTTGCATCACATTGTCATACAACTCTTCACAATTTGACTTTCTTTTATACCATCCTCAACCTTAGAAACTTTCTCCAAGGTTAGCCACAAACACCTCATTTCATAAATTCAAATTAGGTTGGCAACTCAACATTCCCGTGGTGGAAAGGAATGAGAGTGGACCAATAAAAAAAAATTCCAAGATCAAAAATAATATCTCAAATCAATCACACACTTCCTTAATTAAATTTTATTCTTTGAATGAAGTGTAAACACCAGGTCGTCCAAACCTAATGAAAACACAAATGAACATTGATGTACACACTTCCCAACAAGAATATGACATGTGGACTCCAAAACACACTTCCTTATGCACGAGAATACATCTCAAATTCCTTCAAATACATCCATAGAAAAAACAACAAACTTCAAACATTGAACACCTTTCATCAGTCCATCTGGACTGTGCGAACTCATACTGAAACATGACTTATGGATCACCAAACTTCAACCTTCTTTGCCAAAACCCATAGAATACCATCTCAAGAGATATCCCAGATCCACAAGATCTGAAACGAAACAATGAAGGACTGTAGAGCAGAAACAGTTTGCTCAATCCACAGAAGATCAACTCTACCAAAACAATTCACATATCGGTGAACGTAACTTTTATGTACTATCATACTAGAAGCAAAAACTCAGGATATATTACCATAAGATCACCTTTATCCAATCTTCAGATCCACACAAGCATAGGATCAACATAGGAGACATGTAGAGCACATACTGGAGCACATACTGAACACATTCATCACTCTGACTTCTCTTCTTTATTAATTTTCTCAAAAGCACTTGGAAACACATCAACACAATACATCTGCAATGACATAAAGATAGCTCCATGTACTCACAGCATCTTAGCAACATCTCAGTTATACATGTACAATCTGCAACATACTTCAAACTGTGTTGACATCAATGACAACATTAATGAGAACACCACCAAAACTTGCTCATACTTGCAACAATCTCCCCCTTTGTCATTGATGGCAACACATGATGTGAAAAACCATCAAAGACAACTTTTTACACAGTATCCCAAAAGAACACTTTCTCTTCATTTGCAACTGTTTTTCACATGACTTTCTCTCCCCCTTTGACATCAATGGAAAAGATCAATAAATCTAATCACTCCCCCTTAGGAGTATACTCATACTGCAACAATGGAAACCTTTTCTACTCCCCCTGCGAAGTAGACCCATTTATCAGTCCAGATAAATAAGGAATCTGTGAATTCACTAGACTGATGCACCTTCATGTGCACTTATGTCAGAGGGCCAATGACCCCCAACCTCTCCCTAAGATGCTCAAAAGTATCCTTCGAAAGAGCCTTAGTAAATATGTCTACAATTTGTTCCTTTGTTGTCACATACTCCAATCTAACTTCATTCTCCAACACTTTTTCTCTCAGGAAATGATATTTGATAGATATGTGTTTTGTTCTTGAATGCATATCTGGGTTCTTTGAAATGTTTATAGCACTTGTGTTATCACAGAAAATAGAAATAGGCTCATCACATATCACTCCAATGTCTTTCAGAGTTTGCTTCATCCACAAAACCTATGTGCAACAGGATGTTGCAGTAATATATTCTACTTCTGGAGTGGATAAAGAAATAGAGTCTTGCTTTTTACTCAACCATGAAACTAATCTTCTGCCAAGAAAGAAAGCACCACCACTAGTACTCTTATGGCCATCTACACATCCGGCCCAATCAGCATCGGTATAAGCACTAAGGGTAAAGCCATCACTCTTAGGATACCATAATCCATAATCTGATGTACCTTTAAGATATCTAAATATCCTCTTTACAGCTATAACATGTGCTTCTTTAGGATCTACTTGCAATTTGGTAACTAAACATACTACATGCATAATATCCAGTCTAGTAGTAGTAAGATACAACAGTCCGCCAATCATAGATATGTATTTGCTTTGATCAGTCTTAGCAGATTCATCATCTTTTCTCAGTTTACATCTGGTTACCATAAGAGTACAAACTGGTTTTGTATCATCCATCCCAAACTTCTTCAACAACTCTTTTACATACTTATATTGTGAAATGAATATCCCTTTATCAGATTGATTCACATGTAGACCAAGGAAGAAATTAAATTCACCAATCATAGACATCTCAAATTCTTTATGCATCTCTTCAGCAAACTTTTTACACATACCTTCATTTCCTCTAAAAATGATATCATCAACATATATAACTACTATCAACATTTTGTTACCTTGCACTTTGAAGTAAGGATTGCTATCAACAAAGCCTTTGTTGAATCCTTGCTTTGTCAGGTATTTGTCCAATCTTGCATACCAAGCTCTGGGAGCTTGCTTCACACCATACAACGCCTTCTTCAACTTACAAACTATGTCTAGTTTGTTAGATAATTGAAACCCTTCAGGTTGTTCCATGTACACTTCTTCCTCCAATTCACCATTCAGAAATGCTAACTTAACATCCATCTGATATACTTTGAAGTCCTTGTGGGCAGAAAATTCCAAAAACATCCCAATAGCTTCCATTTTGGCCATAAGGGAAAATGTTTCTGCAAAATCTATACCTTCAACTTGTGAATATCCCTTGCATACAAGTCTTTCCTTATTCCTTACAACTTCTCCACTTTCATTTAGCTTATTCTAGAACACCCATTTCGATCCAATCACATGTGTATTCACAGGCCTAGGGACTAGTTCCCATGTCTGATTCTTTTCTATCTACTGCAACTCTTCTTTCATAGCTTTCATCCAACTCTCATATTCACATGGTTCACTTACAGATTTGGGTTCTATTTTAGAAAGTAGACACAAATTTACCTTAGCTACAACTCTGCTTCTTGTCTTCACACCTTCACTTTTATCTCCAATTATATATTCCTCTGGATGATTCTTCTGTACATACTTAGGAGTTTTAACAACATATTCTGGTTCATTCTCTTCTTCTTCTTCCATTTGTTCTTCTTTCTCTTCTTCTTCCTTCTCCTTATTTTCCTCAGGTACATGTCCACAGATAGGATTATTAGGTTCAACTTCACTTATCTCAATAGGTTTGTGTATGTCTTCATCAACTTTCACATTAGCACTTTCAACAATTTTTCTCAATCTTTTATTAAAGCATCTGTATGCTTTGCTAGTAGTAAAGTATCCAAGAAATATTCCTTCATCACATCTAGCATCAAACTTTCTGAGATTTTCATCATCTCTTTTAATATAACATTTGCTTCCAAATACCTTGAAATACTTGACAGTAGGAGTCTTACCAGTGCATAACTCAAAAGGAGTCTTTGTGTTGTTGTGTCTGATCTGGACTTTATTGAGAACATAAACAACAGTGTGTATCGCCTCTCTCCAGTACATATCCAGTACATTTGATTCTTTCATCATGGTTCTAGCAGCTTCCTGTACTGTCATGTTTTTCCTTTCAACTACTCCATTTTGTTGAGGGGTTCTCAAAGCAGAAAATTGTCTTTTTATGCCATGTTGTTCACAAAATGCATTAAATTCACCAGAAGTGAATTCTCCACCTCTATCAGATCTCAAACACTTGATCTTCAAATTGAATTCATTTTAAAATCTTGCTTTGAATACCTTAAACCTATCCAGAGCCTAAGTCTTTTCTCTAAGAAAAGCAACCCATGTCATTTGAGTATAATCATCAATAAGCAACATGAAATACCTATCACCATTCAGGCTTCTAGTTCTAGTTGGACCATAGAGATCAGTATGAACTAACTCCAACATTTCGGTAGTAGAGTTCTCTTTTCCCTTAAAGCTACATCTTGTTTGTTTCCCCAGTTGACAACTTCTACAAATAGCATTAGCAGGTCTTGTGATTCTAGGCAGCCCTCAAACAATCTCTTTTGCACTGATTTTGACTAGGTTATCAAAATTTACATGTCCCATTCTCTAGTGCCATAACCAACTTTCACTAATTTAAGATATAAGGCAATGACTATCCACTCCCTTCAGCTGATAGATGTTTCCATGAGTTCTTCTTCCAGTAGCAATCATATCTCCATTTCTGAATCCTTTTCTAATTTCACAGGTATTATTCTGAAACACAAGTTTAAAACCATTGCTACACATCTGACCAACACTCAGAAGGTTATTCCTCAAACCCTTCACATAATATACATCATCAGTAATATGCATTCCATAAAACTAATTGAACCTTTTCCACAAATCTTAGCTCTTGAATCATCACCAAACATAACTAAACCACCATCATATTTCTCAAGTTTAGTGAACTTACTCTTATCTCTGGTCATGTGATTAGAATATCCACTATCAATTACCCAGTAGTCTTCATCCTAACTTACATAAAAATCGGTAACCAAAGTACCGTCCATCCTATTTCTCTTATTCTCCGGAGCCTTCTTTCTTGCACATTTTCCAAGGTTAGTGGATACAGATTTGCTTTCTAAAGCTAAGAATAAGCATTCACTATCATCAACCTCATTCTCAGATTCATCATCAAAAATTCTTGCTTCTTCTTTAACATAATACAACTTCTTATATTTCTTATCCTTTCTATCCTTATCCTTATAATCCTTGTTCTTCTTATGGGCAGCTCTATTCGGACATCTTGAAGCATAATGACCAATATTACCACAACTGAAACATCTAAAGGGAAACATACCTTTATACTTTCTGGTGCCTTTCTTCAATTTCCTTGTGAAGTTTGCTTCCAACTCATCATCACCATCACTATCCAATTCATCTTCAATCTTCATTGCCTTAAATATTGTTTTTGTCCTTTCTTCTATCTTGTCTTCTTTCTAGAACTTTCTCATCTCAAATGCTTGCAATGTGTTGAACAACTATTCTAAAGTGTACTTCTTAGGATCATACATTTCTTCAATAACTAAGATCTTATTATTGTGGCAATCTGGTAGGGTGATCAGGATCTTCTCAATTATATCTTCATTTGATAGTTTTCCTCCTTGATTTCTAACTTCATTTGCAATCAGTTCAACCCTCTGAAAGAAACTTTTAAATTCTTCACCTTCTTCCATTTTCATATTTACAAATCTATGCTTTGTTGCCAGCTTCTTCTAGACTTCATGTGCAGTATCCAAGGAAAGAACCTTAGCTCACTCATTTTTAGATAAGCCACTGCAAATAGCATACTTTTCCTTCTCATTTTCTTCATAAGCAAAAATATCATTTGTAGTAGTAAGACCACTGTATGGGGGTGTATACTTTGTCTCAATAGCCTTCCAAGTCTTGAAACCAAGAGAGATAATATATCCTTTCATGTGTACCTTCCAATCATTGTAGTTAGTTCCATTGAACATAGGAATCACCAACTTATGCGCCATCGGATCTTCCTTAAGCAGTTAAGATCTACACTAAGGAACCAAAGCTCTGATACCAATTGTTAAATAGGCGCAGGACAACTAAGAGGGGGGTGAATCAATTGTCCCAAAATTCAAACTTAATACTTCAACACTTATCAATTCCACAACCACACTATTTTGTTATTAAGCAAGAGCATGAAACACAAATAATAGAAAGTAAATCAACACAATAAACACTGGATTTTTACGTGGAAAACCCAATAAGGGAAAAACCACGATGAGGGTTAACTCACAATATAAAAGATTATAAAACTGAATACAGAGGCTCACTGCCCAGAAGAGGACTCACTGTCCCAGTACAAAGGCTCACTACCTATAGAAGGGACTCACTATCCAACAAGGAGGCTCACTGCCTACAAATACAAAAGAGAATAAAAGATCCACTACAACAATTAACACACATCCACGGCTTGAATAAGTATAGCAGAAACCTTTGGGTCACTACCTTCAGGAATCCAACACAATAAAGAACTTCTATCACAACTCATTCACTCACACACTTTTGCTCTTATCATTTGTGGCTCACTTTCATCACTTTGCATCACACTGTCATAAAACTCTTCACAATTCGACTTGATTTTATACCATCCTCAACATTAGAAACTTTCTCCAAGGTCGTCCACAAACACCTCATTTCATAAATTCAAATTAGGTCAGAAACTCAACATTCCCACGGTGGAAAGGAATGAGAGTGGACCAATAAAAACATTTTCCAAGATCAAAAATAATATCTCGAATCAATCACATGCTTCCTGAATTAAATTTTATTCTCTGAATGAAGTGTAAACACTAGGTTGGCCAAACCTAATGAAAACACAAATGAACATTGATGTACATGCTTCCCAACAAGAAGATGACATGCAGACTCCACAACATGCTTCCTTATGCACACGAATACATCTCAAATTCCTTCAAATATGTTTGCAGCAAAAACAACAAACTTCAAACATTGAACACCTTTCATCAGTCCATCCGGACTGTGCAAACTCATACTAAAACACTGAAACATGACTTTTGGATCACCAAAATTCAACCTTCTTTGCTAAAACCCAAAGAATACGATCTCAAGACATATCCTAGATCCACAAGATCTGAAACGAAACAACAAAAGACTGTGGAGCAAAAACAATTCTCTCAGTTCGTAGAAGATCAACTCTGCCAGAACAGTTCACATATCAGTGAACGTAACTTTTATGTAATATCATACCAAAAGCAAAAACTTAGGATATATTACCACAATATCACCTTTATCCAATCTTCAGATCTGTACAAGCATAGGATCAACACAAGATAAATGTAAAGCACATACCAGAGCACATACTGAACACATTCATCACTTTGACTTCTCTTCTTTATTAATTTTCTCAAAAACACTTGGAAACTCATCAACATAGCACATCTGCAACGACATAAAGATATCTCCATGTACTCATAGGATCTCAGCTATATATGTACAATCTACAACTTACTGAGCTTTGTTGACATCAATGACAACATTAATGACAACACCACCAAAACTTGCTCATGTACTTGCAAAAGGATCTTGATCAAGGATAGGTGTAATTTGGATTCCATGATTATCTAGAAGGACTTCTTGAGTGGACTTAAGGATGGGGTCATGGGATGGACTACTTCGATCTTAACATGAAGATGAAGTCATGATATCATGCTTTGGACTTTCCTCTTGACATGTATCCTCAAGTTTAGGCAATGGAATGTGACTTTGGAAAAGGATATGATTTTCATGACTAAATGTATTTTCATGACTAAATGTAGCTTGTGATGGAGTGAATATGAATGGATTAGTGGATGATGGACTAGGATAGGATGTGGAGACTTGGAATGGGTTGAGGGATGATGGACTAGGATAGGATGTAGAGGCTTGGAATGGATTAATGGAAATTTGGTTTCCCTTGTTAAGGTTAGGATAAGGAAGACTAATGGACGTTTGTTGTGGATAAATGGCAAGTGATTCTTGATATTGAGGGTAGATGGATGGAGGACTAGAGTTCATGGGTTGTTGGTAAGAGGGATATATGGGTGGTTGACTATGGGTTGTGGGTGATTGGGATAAAGAATTAATCCATTGTCTCTTGAATTCTATGGCTTGTTGGGCTTGACCATTACGGATTAATTGGTATTCAACTTGACTAGCAAGCATATCAAGGTGAAGGGAAGATATGGTGGTGGATGGTATGATGAAAGGTGGAGTATGACTAAGGTATGTGATATGATTTCTAAGGTATGACAATGCAAGGGTATGACTTAAGCCTAAGGTATGCAACCTAAGCTATGTTTTTTGTATTTTAAAATAAGGTATGCCTAAAGTAATGCAACTATTTTTTTTGTATTTTTAGTATCTTAAGGATGGAAGATGTCTAATGTATGAAACAAGACTAAAAGTGGTAATGATAATGTTGGATGTTATGAAGTCTAAAGTGTATGATAATACTATTTTAGGTCTAAAATATTATGGTAGGAGAGATGAAAATGGCTACTAGGTGATGGATACCTATAGTGAACTTGAGGGCTTAAACACTTTTGAAAGATTTAAGAACATGATCACTAACTAATCAAGGGTAAACTGATGTTTCAACTAGGATTGTCAAATGGCCTTTTTCTAGGACAAGTGAAAAGAGTGACAAGGTGAGTTTCCCAACTAGAATTGTGAATAGGAAATTTTCATCAAAATGACAAAGGATGAAGTTAAAAAGTGACTTGGTCAAACGACAATCTTTTGTTGAAGCAATGATTTGTACCAAGGTATAGAGAGTTCTTCTATCCTAAAATTCACAAGGTTCCAAGCGTAAAAGTCTGAAAAAGGTTAGCCTAATGTGATGTTGGGATATAAAAGTAATGAGGATGCTAAGGTACCTAAAATGGTGACCTAATAATAGAATGATGATATGCAAGGTGAATTGAGCAAGTTTATGTCTTTAAACATGAATCATAGCAAGAAGTTGGTCTGAAAATGGATCTCAAAGGTTTGAATATGATTTTGGCAAGAGTTTGACCTGATTTTGACTGTTTTGTTCAAAAATGATGCTTGGTCTAAAGTTGTGAAGTGTTACAATTTTCAGGTGTAAAGTTTGTTTGCTTGTTTGTTTGAAAGACGCACACATAAAACACAATGTTTAATTTTTTTTCACTTGACAGTTGCAATTGAGATAAAGCACATTCAAGTACAATCCTAGGCTGGCAAAGACAATATTTGTTGGATTCAGGTTCACCATATGTATCAGGGTTGAATTTTTAGATTAATTGCAATAGCATAATAAACCAAACCCTAATCAACAATAGAGAACAAAGAAAGCAAGAAGCATAAAAACATGAAACAAAGTCACCTAGTCTTCAAGCCTCCATTGATTGCCCTTTATTAGTCATCTCCACCTTACTGTAAATAATATAATTGCCCTCAAATTTGAAGTGAAACTATAGCCTATGCCTAAGACCAGTAAAATATTGAAGAATTTAATTATCTCAACAACACGGTAGCTATAAATTCAAGATTTTCTCAAATGATCAAAATGATAAATAGCAGTGCTATTTATAGAGAGCTAGTTGGAAAATGGATGATTGAGATTGAAAAGACATTAATTCGATCAATGGCTAAAGTTAGACGAGGCGAGATGAGATAAGATTGAAAGTGAAGGAGAAAGAGGAAATTAACTGATTTTTCGACAAAATCAATTAGTTCGAAGAGGAAAGTGAATTTTGAAATAATGAAAACATTATCTCATTGCAAGAGGAAAAAAAGTGAGTTAACTTTTTGATTAAATAGAAATTTAATTCAAAAAGTGAGAGGAAAAATAAGTTATTTAATTAAATAGAATTTAATTTGTTTGTGTCAGAAAAGGCTAAAATGAATTAATTAAATAATTTATATTATTTAATTAATAGAAGAATTTACGACATTAGGTAATAATTAAATAATTAAGATTATTTAATTATCAAAGATGAAAGAGGGGGTTTAATAAATTCATAGGCTTAGTGATAATTTCTAGGTGTCTACAATATAGAAATTTCCAAAAACAAAAGTGCCTCAATTTGCACAACCAAAGGTTAATATTTGTAGAGGTACATATTTTAGTAATCCATATGAATAATAAACCATGCCTACAACACACCAAAGATAAAGAAAAGTCAAAAGAAGGATACACAATAAGTAAACATAACACCAATAATTGAATTTTAAGCTAAAAAACATGAAAATAATTTAAGTAAGAAGTTATGTTGCATGATCAAAATAATATCATTCTACGACAACCACAATTCGAAAAGAATAATAGATTAGAAAAGTAGCTATTGTTATACCAGTTAATCTCACAATTTTACCAAGTACAAAATAATATCAAGTTGAAATACATGTTATCAAAAACACAAGAAAAGAAAATAATAAAGATAAATAAAATGAAGATAAACTGGATGATGATTCTTGGAGTAATGATCACCTAATGGTTAATTAGCCTAACCTGGTGGTGCCCAAGGTGATAACTGACAAATACAATGTTCAATAATTTATAAGCACTAAGGTTATATTGAACACTTCTTTTCAAAAAAAATAAAAAATTATAATTTAGCTAAATTTTTATTTTCTATGTTTTCACTTCTATTATATATATTCAAGATTTGGCTATGGAGATAGCCAACCAAGATCGAGAGGCCTATTGGAAAGAACAAAGTACTCATAAGATCAATATGACAAGAATAAATTATATTCCTATAAAAGAATGTAAATAGAATGTATGTACAATGTGTATGGGTATGTGCAGGATCATGATGGGCCAAAAAGTGGCAATATGATGGGTATGTGTAGGGTATGTAGTTGACGACTTTTTTTTTACCCAAAATTGATGAAACAAAAAGGGTTTTTAAAGGAGATTCTCGGCTTTCTACCAATATAAATTATCCTTTACTTTGAATTTAATAAATAATTATTATTCATTTTCTATTTGAATTATGACTAAAATTTTGATTGAAAAACATCTATAGCTTTCAAACGATATCACATTTTTTGAATCCGAAACATGCATCACATTCTATGCTTCGCATACTATAGGATTAAAAAAAAAATGAATTTCAAGAAGTTTTGACCAAGTTAAGGTGGTCAGGCATGCGAGTTTTTATATTTTTTAAAAGTTGTAATAAAAAATTCATAATTAATTACTTACTTGGAAAAAAATTATAAAAAATATGCATCACATCGGGACATGAGTCCTCTACTTATATCTAAAATCTTATAAAAAAATATTATCATTTTATTGTGGTTAGGGTGGTCAGACAGACAACTGCTTCTTATTTTTTCCTTGAAATTTAAGTACTACTGAATTGAAATTTCAAATTTTCACCAAATAGATTTTTTTTTAAAATAAACCTAGTAGTTTAGAAACTACATCCAATTTTATAGAGATTCTATTCTTACATATTTTTGAAATAATATAGATAATTTATTCAAATTTTTATGTCAAGTTGCCTAACTCTAATTTTTCTGAATTTTTCGCCACTTAAGGGCATGTTTTTTCCATGATGATCCTGCACATACCCGTATTAGACCCTTGGTTATATGGGCCAAGGTGAGACATATGATAACATAAGATTATGAAAAGTGTCTTAATCTTATGATATGAGACATAAAGTGAAGATATCATAAAATTTCCCTAAGTAAACTTGAGTGATAAGGTATGAAAAGGACCCAATAGTGGAACTAGTTAGTAAATAATCATATTCACACCAAAAAATTCACCTATTTTTCCTTCTATTAGTGTATTAAGTTTAATTTAGGGATAATTACTATAGTGGTTTTATTTCTCGTATTGGGTAGTTGTTTACCCGTCACCTTTTTCACGGCTTTAAAAGCCTATACCAATATGTATTTTAATCATCTCAATTTATTCACTCTTTTTTGGTGAAATAGCATATTTTCTTCTCTCGTATCCGTGAAGGTTTTCTATTGCAGATGGTGCTCCTGGGAGGTGGATGACACCAACATGGTATCAAAGCCAACCATTCTGCTCTCCTTCCTGAGAGTTTTCATTGGTGTGTTTGAGATTATTTATTTGCTCAGCATTTCAATTTTTTTTAATTTCAAAATTACCTTATTTTTCTTATTTCCAATTATTTCATTTTCCTATTTTTGTGGAGGTGTCTTACAAATTGGAGACCCGATTTCTTCATTGTTGACTGTAATTTTTTTAAGGTATTTGAATATTGCTGGTGCGATCTTTGTTTGGAGGCATTTGAATCTGAGTAGGGATGTGTTTGATCTGACTCCCACCCCTTTTGTGCAATTTTGTGATGCAAATGGATCAATTTTAAGTTGGGAAAGCTTGTTTTTTTGGCACTTAAATGTGAAGCATTTTTTCTTCTATTAAGAAGCATGGAGGTGTTTGAAGAAGCGATATTCCCTCTCTATGGTTGGCCATGGAATTTATGTGGGGGTATTCTTTTTGGTGTGTTTCTTCTCACACTAGCAACAAAAAATTTCAATATGTGATTTTGTTGATGAAGGGCACATTTTTGTTGGGCATGATTTGAGTAGTGAAGGCACGTTTTCACTCCTGAGGCTGCAATTTGCATTTGTGAGAAATAGGAAGTTTTGGGAGATTTAAATTTGCAAATGAATCCTTTGTTTCAAACGTGATTCATATCTCAGAGGGTGGCAATTAAATTAGCAGTCCCAGTTCCCTGATAAGAGGATCATTTTTTTTGTGTTGAGAGACGTTATTCCTTTGAAAGGGGCATGTTTTCCTCTACATTGTCATTTTGGTTTATTGGTGAAATATTTTATGAATTTTCCCCTAAATATTTCATATTAGGGTTTCCATTTTTCTTGTGGCTATTCTTTGTTGGGTGTGAGAAGATTTCACTTTTTTTTAGCATTGCTGGAACATTAATCCCGCATTACTAGTGTGAGATAGGTCTTTTCTATTTAAATAGCATTGCAATGCAACTAGTTATTGTGAACAAGTCTCACAAGAGGCTATCTTGTGTGTGGTGTTGGTGCTTGTGCGCTCAATGGAGTTGCTTGGTGTTAGCATGGAGATCAGGCAATGGGTTGCATCATTTTTTGCACCAAATCAGGTTTAATTCTTTTTTGAAAGTTTTTGAAAATCACTATCTTTGAATTTTTTTTGAGGAATTAAGTTATAATGGTTTCTTTGGAGAAAGGGGTAATTGCTATAGTGGTTTTATTTCCCATGCTAGGGGCAACATCTTATTCATCAATTCCATCTCTATTCCATGTGTGTACACGATGCATTCTTTACAGTCATTTTAATATTCTTACAATGCTACGAGTTGATGCTTATATGATTATATGACTATATATTTACATGCGTAGGTTACATTAACTTTTCATGTACTATTTTGCCTCTTTTGAGAACTTCGTGTAGAGATTATAGATACAACTCTTTATTTTGGGGGAATATCCTATCACTAATGTTCCTCTATTTAGATATGTAAATAAAAATAGGTTCTTATAGAGACTTATCTTATGCAAAAGACATACACAAAAGGTGAACACGCATGATCATTCCCTTATAGGGTCCATTACTTTATGTGAACCCCATATGGTGATATACTTTGAATGTGAACATATTTAATTTGCATACACATGTTTGTGAGTACTACATAATTTTAGTTACAGTCCTATTTTAGGATTCGTGTGCAACTAAATTTGGGGGAAAAATGTAATGGTGGAATTTGCATACCCATGCCATTTCCCATTTAGTATTGTGCATATTTTGAGTTTTTATCTTAATACACATACATAATTAATATTACCATGATACTATTTAAATTTGGGCTCATTCTTGACTATAATCTTTGTCCATTTACACTACACATATCCCTATTCAGATATTCCTAGTCCCTGTCTATTTATACACACACTTCTATGGATTATCCTTATTTTCTTTTTTATCATACTTATCTATACAACTATCTTTGTTTAGTTGTTTGCTACCTTGATCTTACTATTATTACATATCAAGACATGTCTACAAACATGGGAGAAACCTCACATTCACAAATTTATCTATTTTCAATTTAATATTTAATATTTAAATTTTAGTTTTGGTCAATTGACCCCCTTCACCCTTCTACATTGAGCTAACTAAACACACTTTTGACACATTTTGATATTATACATGTTAGTATTTAAATAAATTTGATGCAATCATTCTATTCATGTTTAAGCAATTGAAATTTTATTCATTCTAGAAAGCATAGAGTGATAAATAGAAATACATTTTGATTTGGTACAATACAAAGAAAAATGTATAGATTAGGTGCTTTCCTACTAATTTTTATATTGTTCAATTTCAAGGGATTGATCATGGTGCAATGCCTTCATGGCTCAATCATCATGACAACCTCACCAAGGTATTCATTAATACTACTAACCCAAAATTTCAGAGAAGGTCAAGTAGAAGATTGTGTATGCAATGCAGTTGTAGGATAAAGTTCTACATATTGCCAAGACAAATCCAGCGCACAAGTACAAATGCATGATTGTAACTCTATTCCAAACTTGTGAACTTATCCTCTAACAACCCAATAAAGATCCAACACAAAATTCTAAACAATTACATCGACAATGACATTATTTCAAAATTCTCATAACAAACAAATTATAAGATAATATCCATTTGACATCGTTCTTCAATTATTCAAATTTTGAAATACTTTACTCTATCCCTTATTAATTATGCTTACTTATATTAATTTAATTATTATGGAAACATTATTTTCCTTTTTATGCTACAAGAATATAGTTATGACTAATATTTTTATATTATTGGTCAAAAGTAGTCAACCTACTTCTATTGCATGAGAATAAATAATTAATTAATTAACCAAATATAGATAATCGTGAAAGACTCATTGAGTGAACAATTGTATTTTTTTAAGCAGTAGGTAAGCTACTAAATTACTTATTTAGAAAATAACGACCAAACCTACGCCATTTTAGTTGTTGGCATGTAGTTGATTATCTAAATATTCTGAAAATCAATTTGTTTCATATGTTAATTTAAATGAAAATGTCTGAGTTTTTAGTCGCCACAAGTATACTGTTAGTTCAGCTGTGTTTACTCTTTGTCTCGTTTTCTGTCAACAGCTGAGTTGGTTTATGGCTGTTCAAAAAGAAATAAAAAACATGAGCTTAATTCATTTTTATTTAAAAAAATAAAAATGAAGTAAAGAGGTTCTTATAATTTGATAAAAGCATCCATTATATAATAGTATAATGATGAAATTTATATACCCGTGTCAATTCTCATTTAATTTTGTATTATTTCGAGAGAATGTCTTAATACAATTGTATATTTACAAATAGTACAATCTTGTACAAAGTTGCACTCATACCCTAGTCTTCATTGTTCCTCATTTATATCTTATCTCGCCATATATAAGCTCTTCCTTGCACATCCCACATTTATTGCACTCGAAAAAATTATCCCTTGCATAGACTTCAATGTTAGTTATCATGGGTCATTCCCATGGGTGTAGGATTGATTCTACATCTGTGGTTCTAACTCATAAATCTTTAAAATTTAAATTCAAATTTGACTAACTCTCACCTATTTCAATAGTCATTATAAGCTACCTAAATAAATCTTTTTGTGATTTATTATTAGGTGCTTGTATTTACATGCATTCAATTGTATCCATTTATCATCCTCTCACATCAAACATTCACCAAAAAATAATAATCATTTGAGGAGAATCTAGAAGAATTTATTAATTTTGAGCACCGAAAAGGAATCCAATTCTACATCATATCATTCTATGTCATCTACATTCTTTCTTGCTACCTATTAATCATTCACATGACTATAAAGCTAGTCTTTTTAGGGGTTGACCTAGGATAATGCATCCCTTAGTGATCTAGCAGCCCTCTAAAGACATTCTTAAATTCTTGGCCAAATATCTAGTTTGTGAAAGGAAGCAAGTTATGCAAAAATGCTTTCATAAACTCTTATTAGAGGAGGGTATTGTTCAAATTTTAAATCTTTGCAATGATAGAAATACAAATATAAAATATAAATAAAATCATACAACATAGGTGTACATGAGGAAAACCCTTTTGGGACAAAAAATTCACTCTAAAGTATCCCAATGTATTCTTCAATAAACTAAATATAGTTACAATACATTTATAGAGCAATACTTTATAGGATTTTTTTGACAACCAAAGATCTAGAGTAATTTCAACAACATAGCAATGCATACAAACTCACTATCAAATACCTCCATTGAATGCATCCTACAAATAGAAATACTACACTAACCCATTAAATGGTAATTACAAAACCATGAAATAAAACCACTCAGAAAAGTGGCACCCAAATATCTAGTTAAAAAACTAACACCAGAATCCCAAGATGAGTTCATACTCTAAAAATAGCATATTTCTTCCACCTGTCATAAATACATCATTATCCACTCACCAACTCGACTGCTCCATTTTGTTTTTTTTTTTGTATTAAGTATAATAGAAGTAGAAAATACAGTTCACATAGATCAAATGATCATCTGAGGATCAACGAAAGACTACCCCCCATTACATCATATCATCAGTCCCCCCCTTTACATGCGATCAAAAATCAATTCCTAGTAGTATTTGTGATAATTCTAAACTACCCCTTTACATAGTGTCAATAGTTATCCCCATTTGTATGGGTTTAAAAGAGTGTATCTCAAAAGAAACTTGTATCAAAGTGTCATTAGTTACATCAAAGCATCATTAGCAATATATACAAATATATTTCACTGCTCTAAGTAAGCATCTAGTGCAAATCAAAATGGTTATATACAAACATGTTTGATGTCCTCCAATTTCTTTACTCTATCTCATTACTGCCTCTCATGGCTATCTGTGTCTCTACAACTAACAGTTCTTTAGCAGAAGGTACCACAGTCTACCCCACTTTGTCCTTATTCTTGTCAACTTTAGTGCCTTGCCCCTTTGCAAGATCTTGCCAAAATTCCTGAAGAGCCCTCAAGAAAAATTCCACACCTGGATGCCCCTCTGGCCCCATATGTCCATACCTTGCTTCCATGATATCAATTATAATCTCTCTATTCTCCAGGTACTTCCAAAATTTGTCATTTGAGATTCCCATCGTAATGTAAACCTACATGGCAACATTGTATAGCATGAGTCCTCTATAAGACTCAGTAAGCATCCTTTTCCTTCCTTGAAACCTATCTTTATTCCTTGCTTTCGAGATGGACCATAGAATATCAAATGAAAGGCAAAGCCAAAATAGAGCAACAGTTTTCCCCATTTTTATGTTATGATTAAATATTTTTTTCTTAGGAAGGGGTTGTTCATTGTTCCCCCAGATATATTTCTTGTTACAAAACATCTTCCATATCTCTTTAGAAAAAATACATTAAAAAAATGTGGTTAATTGTCTCAAGTACTTTACAGATGTTGTGTATATCAATATCATCTATTTTGCTTTTGAATGACAGTTTCTAGATTATTAGAAGCCATCTGAAACAGGCTTTCTTTGCCTCTAGTTGTTTACACCAATTAGTTTGAAAGATTTTTTTCCATTGCTTCTTGTTCCAGTTAAGTCTCCAAGTTTGATTCAAGTATTATGTCAAACTTTAGTTTCCAGTTAGCATGGAATACATTTCCTTAGCTTTCTTTTTCATTATAATATTGCCATTTTTCCATTGAAATTCTTTGAATTGATCAATATCATTCTTTGTTACCACAAGAAATTTTATCTGATTGCAAGCCTCTCTAAGGATTGAGTAAGTCATCCAATTGGTGAGAGGAATATTGAATTCATAACTTAAGTCATTCCAATCTTTCAACTTACCATCTTTGAGAATGTCTTTAAAGCACTGGATCCCTTTGTGGGCTCATCCTCTTACTAAGTAGCCTTGAATTAATGCAAGTGGTTTCCCCTTATATTTTAGATTCCACCATATAGATCTATTAGCCTAGATGATCCCATTTTCCCCCTATGGTGAAGTGGTAGTTGGTTAGGCACTTTTTCATCAACTCCCAAGCTTTTCAAATGGTTTTAAATGCATTAGATCCTGCAAGCAACATAGTCCAGTCATGACTAAGGATATCACTGAGTGGTAGAGATTTCCAAGTTTTTGCATGTTTGGGAATGACATTAAGCATGTTTTTCTTGATCAATACCTTCCAGGGCTCCCCTCCTTCTAATACCCCAATCACCCACTTTGTAGCTAGAGCAATACCTTGGAGCCTTAGATCCTTTAATCCCAAACCTCCTTTGAGTTTTTCAATTGTGCACCATTCCCATTTCACCGAGTGTCTCTTTCTTTTACCTTTCCCATCAGACCATAGGAAAGCTCTTATCCTTTTCTGAATATCATTGATCTGATATGAGTTGAAGAACCAAACAAAAGTAAAGTATATGTTGTAAGATGAGAGTATCTTTTGATAGACTTGAATTCTACCAGCCAAGGATAGAAACTGTCTTTTCCACTTAGCAAGCTTCTTTTTTATTTTATCCCTAATCCATTGCCACATCTCTTTTATATTAGGTTCCATAGCAAAGGGGATTCCAAGGTATCTTACCAGATTCTGAGGACCACCCCATTGGAATTCAAGGTTATTAACCCAATTTGGGGGTTTCTCCTTCCAACCCAAAAGACAGGATTTGGAGGGGGGCAATCTTAGCTCCAGAGGCTAAGCAAAAAATGTCTAATTTCCCCATTAGATTTGCAAAGTTTTCCTCCTCCAAGGTTATCAAGATTGAGGTTTCATCAGAAAAATGTAGGTTTAGGAGCTCATTATCATCATGCAGTATAATGCCCCTTACCCTTGGAACTGTTGAGTTCTCCCTCAACACA
This sequence comes from Sequoia sempervirens, assembly GCA_007258455.2. Classification (NCBI taxonomy): domain Eukaryota; kingdom Viridiplantae; phylum Streptophyta; class Pinopsida; order Cupressales; family Cupressaceae; genus Sequoia; species Sequoia sempervirens. Next base: position 19,126 of record VDFB02343082.1, on the reverse strand, counting down.
TAGTGCAGTGCGTTTGAAGCTATTACAAACACTGTTGGTGCAAGTGGACACCCTTTCCTTATGGATCTCTCTAGGGTGATTTCTTGAGTGAGAACCCCATTGACCTCTACCTGAGCAATTGCATCTTGAAAGAGGGTTTTAACCATATGAAAAAAGGCATAAGGAAAGCCAAAGGCCTTGAAAACTAGGAGCACAAAATCCCACTCTATTATATCATATGCCTTCACAAAATCCAATATCAACATTGTTGTTTCTTGTCTTGTTTGCATTGCCCAATTCATTTCCTCCCAGCTAGTAATCAAATTTTCTAGTATGTACCTTCCCTTAATAAAACATGTTTGTGTGGAGTTTATGATAGAGGGAAGGATAAGTGCCACCCTATCCGCTAATATCTTAGCCAATATCTTATATGAGACATTAAGTAGAGTGATGGGTCTCCATTTTTTGACAAGAGATCTATCACCTTCCTTTGGAATTAATTTGATTACCCCTTTATTGATCTTACTGCCAAGTGAGCCTCTTTCAAAGGCATCTTTGTAGACAAGGAACAGGTCCTCACTTACCCAGTCCAAGAATGTTTTGTAGAATTTTGTAGGGAGGCCATCTACCCCTAGGGACTTATCATCATTGAGTGAGAGTATGGCCTTTCTAACCTCTTCTTATGTTATTTATTTCCCCAATTCCCCTGCCATTTCATCACTAACCTTCCTTGGGACTACTTTTTTAATATGTTCCCTTGCCTCAGCAATAGTCTCCATCTCTCCCTCCGAGGAGAAGAGGCTTTTGTAGAACTTAAAAAACTAGTCCCTTATCTCTTCTTGATTGACCAAGGTGGTGCCATTTACAGTGATTTCATCTATTTTCTCCCTAGCTTACTTCTCCATAATATATTTGAAGAAAAAAATTGTGCTTTTATCACCATTCTCTAGCCAATTCATCTTAGATCTTACTCTTAACCCTTTTATCTTGTGATTTTGGAGCCTCCTCAAGCTATCTTTGGCCATAACCAACCTGTTTGTGAGTCTTTCATCCATAGGGTTCACTTGCAGATCAGTTTCTGCTTGGAGAAGTTCATCTTGGAGGAGATTCTCCCTCCTTCTGTTATCCTTGGTCTTCTTTTTCCCAATTGTTTGGAACAAAACTTTCCATCCCTCTATATTCAATGACCATCTATTAATGGGGGATAGGCTTTGATGCATCCACTTGTTAATAAGCCTAAGGGATAGGATAACATTTTTACAGTCATTGTCCTTGAGGAGGTTGGTGTTGAGGAAAAAACCATTGTTGTTGCCAACAACTTTTGGCATTCCCTCTTTGAGGCAAAACTTAGCCCTTATTGGGTGGTGATTTGATAATGAATATGGAGTCACTTCAACCTTACTCCCTTCTTTCACCGGGAAGGCCGAGAAGAAAGCTTTGCTTATGAAGAACTTGTCAAGCCTACAGTAGATTCTCCTACTTCCTTTTTGATAATTACAAGTAAACCAAATGACTTGAGTGACTTTATTTTTCCCTTCAATAGGATCTTCAAGCTTCAATTTGGATTTCATTCTTTGCCAGTAGAATCTCTCATTTCCTTTCCAATCTAGTCCTATTCCACCCCATTTTTCTTCCTCTCTTTCTACAAAATTGAAATCTCTTCCAATGAGCCAGGGGATATCTTGTAGGCTATATAGCGAGTTCCAAAGGAGGATCATATCCTTATATTCATTAGGGTAATATACTAAGCAAATCCCAAAGCAGATTTCCTTTTTTCTAATAATCACCCAGACAACCTGATTGTATGGGGATGTCCCAAAGCTATCCACAAAATGTGCCCAATTACTTTCCATTAGAATAACAACCCCTCCTTTTTCTTTTTCATGTTTACTAGAAAACTAAGTTGCTTCTTTCCATATGATCCTAAGACTAGTTTCTAGTGTGAAGCTAGTGGCTTTGACCTCTTGCAACAAGACAAAGTCTTTTTCTTGATTTTGTGCTAAGAATCTTCTTACAACATTTTTTTTTGTTAAGGGTTTCAAGTCCCCTTACATTCCATGAAATGCATTTGACCTCCATTATGTTTGTTTAGTGGGGGGGTCCCCTATCACATTTGAAATTATCAAAACGTTTGGGAAGTCTATTTTTTGCTTCCATCATTTTAGCATTAAGAGGCAAGATCCCACTGATTTTCTCCCTTTTATCCTTTTGGAGATGGTTGGGATCTTTATTTTGGGGGGGTTACCAATCTCCAACCCTTTCTTTTTCCTATACCTTTGGGTCTTTTTTATTATTACCTCCATGGGAGTCTCTTCTCCATTAGTGGTTTCCTTAGTAGAGAGTAGCCCTAGGTCATCTATAGAATCCATGTCTGACTGTGATGCAAATCCATTAGAACTCACCACACCACCAAGGGCATTAAGGGTATTCATTACTAGATTAGGGACCACAATTTCACCAACTTTTTCATTCCCATTTACAAAGGACATAGTATTGACAGTGAGAGAATTTTTCAATCTGCCCCCCAGATGATGATCAAGGTGAATGTCCTCTGGATCAATCTCACTTCCTTCAGTAAGTATTTTCTCTCGGTTTATATCTTGATCTTGAGATCCACTCCAAATTTCTAGGGTTTCCCTTTCACCATTAGAGGTGTGTAAGGGCATCTCTCTGTTTGTTTCCAAGGGGAAACCATTAGGTTGAGGTTCCATTTCATAACTCTCTTTAAAGTATTTAGAGTTGAAGGAGTATATCTCTTTGGTCGGTCTTGGATTAGTTTCTTTAGGTTCTTTAATTTTCCTTATCTTTAGCAAGGCCAGCTATTGGGCATTTAGTTTATCATTGTTTACCAATTTATTATATTTTATTTGATGGTCAGGTTTCAAATCTTCCTTTCCTTTTTTGAATTTCTCATTTTCTATATTTTCCTTCATGATATTGTTGTATATTTCTTGCATTAAAGAGGCTAGGTTCTCCTCAACACATATTGCATCTTTATTAATTTTGGTTGCTTCCACATTTTCCAACTATGAAGAGTTATTTCTTTTCTTATTATTGTTCTTAGGGTTTGAGGGGGAATACCTCTCAACCAATTGTTGTGGAGTAGGACTGTGTTCCACAGTTTCCTCCGCCTAATTTTCATATTCATTTGCCCGTCCCTCTGTTGTTGAGTGTTGCATTTTATTTCTATTGCCTCCACCAAAGGAAGCCTTAGTGTTGTTTTTATTTCTTATTAATGGGAAATTCCTTCTGATGTGGCCTTTGCATCTACATAAGTAGCAAGAATTCAACCCTCTCAAGGTTTCCAGTTCACAAAAAACACTTCTATTTTTCAATTTAACTTCCAAGACCTCCATAAAATCAACTCCAGGGGATAAAGATACTAGAGCCTGTGCATCAGAGTGTGTAAGAGGGGTTTTAGTGTCGTTGATTTTAATACATTTCCATATGGTTCCAACAAAAGTGGAACAAATTTCCAAAGACAGGGATGAACATGATTGATAACTAGCCATCTAGGACTAGAGAGGACCAAGACCTCTTCCAATGCATCAAGATTACATGATAGGGCATGGAAGACAACCGTCCCAACATTCCAAAATTGTTTATTTATTACCTCTTCCTAAGATTTATGGTTATTAAAAAAAATAACATACAATCCTTTTTGCACCATATGACAGTAATAAAATTGTAGTCCTAGTTTCTTTTCCCATATATTATGAAACCATTCTTCCATATACTTCCTTTTCGGAACCCTGTTGGGGTGAACGACAACAAAAAAGATAGCAGTTTTCAAACAGCCTACCATCCTCTTCTGCAATTGCCTCATCTAGGGTTTTGTTAGGAATTAACATAGCTTTCAACGAAGGAGACAAGGGGTGCTTACCTTGTTCCTCTCCTCCATTATCTTTCCCTTTGTCGAATCCCTCAAGCATAAACTTGGTGCCCTGCGGAAGCCATTTTCGTTCACCAGCAACAATGTCTCATAATGTTTTAGAAGCCACATTATTAACATTTGTTTTAGTAGACTCATTAAAGGATCCATCCAGGGGATTTGTATCTCTACCCATCAATTCAGTTTAACACCATAGAATCCCACATGCAGCCTCTCACAGGTAGATCAATCAGCAAGATGCCCCCGTCACACCCATAGCAAAGGGATTTAAGCAAGGATACCACTCAGCATGAGGCAAAATTGCCATACACCAAGAGCAATAATGAGTAATCGTGGAGGAGGGCCAAGCCTCCTCCATGGCTTACGGCCGAGTCCCACCACCAAAACCATCACACACATACAATCTTGAGTTGCAGAGCAAAAAAAAATTTCAATAGCCCACCTCCCATTTTGGATTCATTATCTCCATTTAAAAGATATCTTATTATGTGTTATAACATAGATCATAAGTAGGGAAACAAGTGTAACTCCCTCTTATGGCTCTTTTATATGTTTTAAACATTTTTATATTTCCAATGGAGTAGCAAAACTTTCAAAGGTGATTGATTCTCCTCTTTTAAATTTTAGAGCTCAAAAATATCTTTGCAACATGCATCCCTACAAGCAATGACAAAAAAAATAGAATTATCTTTACCAAAACAAAGTCTAAAGCCCTAATTTTGAGTTTTTTATTTTTTAAGTCAAAATATAATCTTTATATACTCATCATTAGGAGCAAGTTTGATATTATCCCACTTTTAAAACACTTTGTAAGAGAAAGGAGAGTACCAACACTTTTGAACTAATGATTAGGTATTTGATATTTTCATAGACTCATAGCACCACCTAAACTTATTTGTGCTCATTACCTAATACCTTCATTAATTCATCTACATAAGTCCATAAACTATCAAATCTCTACAACATCGCCCTCCCATCCTCTACCGTGTCATGAATAAAATATTTTTTAAATCAATAGTTCTTTTTTTATTGTGTGAAAGGTTTAATTATTTTTCATACATATGATACTTTGACTCTCCCATAGAGATATAATAGCTCCTAGACACGACCTCACATTAAAAAAATCACTTAATTCAAATGAATTAATTAAAAGCATGAGTATTTATCATGTATTCTACTTCTACAATATACAAAACAACCACATCATGTCACTTGCTCATCTAATTGATACAACCACCAATCATAGTGAAAATATATCCATTGGTGGATCTTCTATTTTCAATGTCACCAGCCAAATCAAATCCATAAATCCTCAAGTAGTCATTGAGTGGTGGTCCCCTATAGTTTTATCATGATAATTTAAATGGATTAATTAGAGGTAATCCACAAATATTTGAGGACCCTCTTCATTGCATCTCAATATACCCATCAATGATTATCCATGAAACAACTAAGGACTCTTATTGCTTGGGTGATGTTTGATCTTGTGTAGACTATAGCATACATTAAGATCCCAACAACACTAGAATACACTACTCTACCCATTTCATCTATCTCACAAGGATAAATCAAACATTGTTCAACTAATGACTTAGTCCCCACTAAAATAAGAACACACAAAGACCTACAAATTGACATGCAAAATATTTGTAACATTAAGTTAACATACTTTTTTATGCAAAATGTGGAGACAACCTATAATATTATTAATAATACCAAAAATTTCAATATTTATAAGTCTATAATGAATCTACAAAAGCAAGGAGAGATATCCAAGCTAGTAGAAAAAAACCTAAAAAACTAGTTATACAGATGATGACTGTGGCTCAAAATTTTCTTCCAATATTTGAAACATAAACACAAAAAAGAACAAATTACAGTCATTAAATTTGTTGATGGAACCCCTCAGACCAGCCACTTATGCATCATGCAAAAAAACTTCAAATATTATAAACAACTTTACATAGATAAAATTGCAACTAAACCCTTAATTTTCATTGTAGAAGAAAGCATTTTAGGGTGTATTCCTCATAAAATTGATGTTGAGTATAGTAAATTTCTTGATAGAACTCTCTATGGAATAAATTGATGAGGCCCTTTTCAACATAGCCACTGAAAAAAACCCAGGAATGGATGGTCTTCTTGTTGAATTTTATCTAGCATTATGGTCATACATTCATGAAGACTTCTACTATGTATATCTTGAAGGAATTGAAATTGGTACCTTAGGACCAACCATTAACCAAGGTCTCATCAAACTCATTCCTAAAGGAAAAAATAAGGATATGGAGGTTGGTTGGAGACCAATTACCTCGCTTAATACTTCCTACAAAATTATAGCTAAAGCTTTGACCAAAAGAATTAAGCTTATCACCCAAATGATAGTGTGGTCTGAGAAAACAGGGTTCTTAGGAGGATGATTTATCCTTGACAATATTGCTTTGGCCTAAGAAAAAATTGAATGGGCTCAAAAAACTTCCTAAGATGCCCTTATTGTTAAGCTAGACTTTGACAAAGCCTATGATCTCATTCACTAGCCCTTCATCCTTAACATGATGCAGTGGTTGGGATTTGGTCCTAAAATATGTGATCACAATAAAATTCTTTTCATGGATGCAAATGCTATAATAGCTATTAATGACACTCTTTCTCCTCAATTCTCGCTTCAAAGATCTATCTTCCAAGGTTGTCCCCTAGCCCCTTTCATTTATGGTCTTGTAGTTGATGCTCTTAACTATTTATTCCATCATGTGAAGGCCAACCAGCTTGTCAATGACATTTCCTTGCCTAATAATGCCACTTCCCTCAACTCACACTTTTTTTATGACAACATTCTTTTTATCCAAAAAAATGTTGATGATGTGACCAATACCTTGGATATTTTAGACCTGTTTTATACCATTTCTAGTTTCAAATTAGCTATGCACAAGACAAAATTTATTATGTCTCGTCTTAACCTTTGCCCAAACTAGATCCCTTCGAAATGGAAAGAAATAAAACATGACACAAACACAAAATATTTGGGCATCCCTTTGGGATTGGAGTCTCTCAAAGACATGTGGTCTTGGTTTTTGAACAAAATCAAGTTCAAACTCTTGAATTTTAAGCCAATGTCTATTTTTTGAGCCACTAGTTATATTATAGATCCATATACACAAAGAATTTTCCTAATAGCTAAATGGATAATCAGAGCCTTGGAAGGAGATGCTCCTTGGAAAGAATTGGTGAAATTTTGCATCCAAATTGGTTCAACTAGGTACTCTTGGGATTATATAAGTTGGAAAGACAAGATCCTTTTAGCTCAATTCTTCAAAACTCATGGATCTACTCCCTTCAATTCTATTTAGAAAGCTTGGAAGATCACTTCATCAAAAATTGATATGGTTTGATCAATCCTTCCGCCATTGGCTAAGTTTTACTTACTCCTCTATTTGGTGGAAAAGGTCGGTGCAACAAAATGGTTGTCCTTTAGGTACCATCAGTACACTTAAAGATAAATGGATTTTTAAAAAAGTGATTCAAGTGTTTTGTGACTTATGGGACCCTTCTACTTTCCAATGGAAGTCATGGTGTTTTATTAAATCTTAGTTCCACCTCTTTTCCTATGATAAACAACCAATTCTTGGACTCCAATAGCTAGTTACTTCATAACTTCATAACTTCATAATCTGCTTTCTTTTAATTGTCATGCTAACTTTATGAATGATTGGGGATGGCCTAATACTTGTAGCATCCACTTTTCCCCCCTTCAATCCATCTATAAAAAAATCCTTCCTCCTATCACCATCACACCACATCTCAATAAGAAATGACACTTCTCCTTCCTCCACTCCAAGTGGAATAAACTCAACCACCAAATTTGGAAGTCCAAAGTTGGCACTCAGTCTCAACTCCTTATGTGGAAACTTCTTCATTTTAAGTTTCCTATCAACAACTTCCTTAAAATTGTTTATCCTCATCCCACTTGTCCTTTCTGTGCCAAAATAAAATCTATAAAATATTCTTTCTAGTTTTGTAACCATGCTCACAACTTATGGCTCCTATTTTTCACCTCTCTACCTACCTTGTTCCCCAATCTTAGACTTGTAAATTAGCTCTCCTAGGTTCTTCTCCTTCCTTTGATATTTTAACCCACACCTGTAGACAAGTGATCATCAAAATTCTTTGGATTTTTTTGTCTCGTGTTCTCTAACACCATTCTCCCCCCTCAGATAGAATTGCAAATGATTTGTGTTGATTTATCCATCCATTTAGCTAATCTGCAAAATGTTTAGCCTTCCATGAAATTTTTTGAGTACTTATACAACCTTATTCTTCAACTACATACAATTATCATGGACAATAGATCTTCAAATGTTTCATGATCCTAGTTTTACAATTGGATTGCCTAACAAAAATAGGATAGATTTGTACCCATTGTTTGAGAGATCTTTTGGAGTAGCAATAATTATTTCACAGTGAAGGGAACCATACACCTAATTGTCTGCAGAGGATGAGTATTACAACTTTGACTAGGGGGAGAATGATTTTAATAGGCAATCCTTGGACTATTAGTCTTAGACTAAGATGAGACAATGTTCATCTACTTATTCATTGTAGTACCCAAAATAGAGGCCCCTTGTTTGAGGCATATAACTCTGGCTTATCTACTATTTTGTTGTTATTTAATAGCCTTGTAGTTTTTCTTCTATTTCAATTTTATTAATGCTTTTTTCCAATTAAAAAATCATAAACCATAACCTTTATATCATACACTTTATATTACTGAAAATAAATTATCATCAATATATTATGTAATAATAAGAATTTGATCATCATCCATCTTATAATATATGTAATGATTGTATTTGGACCTCAAGAAACCTAATCCCAACACAAATGTATAAAAATTTTGGTGCCACATCCTAGAATATTGTTTAAGAACATAAAATATTTCTTCAACTAACAACCTGAACTTTCTTTACCTTTTTTAATGTATTTCTCTAGTTTTGACATATAAATATCTTCCTCCAAATCAATGTGAAGTAAATTTTTATTTACATCCATATGTTCAATCTTGAAATCATTTTTTGTGACAAATATAGAAATTGAATGAATGCCAACTTAGAAAGTAGAGATAAAATATCACCATAATCAATTCCATCAACCTAAGAATAACCCTTCACAACCAATATTATCTTATACTTATCAACACTACCATATAAAAAAAAATTAATACCTATTGACATCCAACAAGTTTATATCTTTTAAGAACATGTGTCATTTTTCTTCAATTCAACTATATCCTCATTCATGGTCACTTTCTATGATTTTTTATCATTCATATCCACAACCTCCTTTACAATCCTAGGATCATCAATGCTAGTAATTGAAGAAAAAATATATCTACAATTAGGAGGATTGGACCTATTTTATTATTGCCTTTATCAAGTGGACCTCTTGAATGTAAACAAGATGGAGGTTCTAAAGATGGGAAAGATGAATAAGAAGGTGAATAGATGAAAATGAATAAGAAATAAACATAAGAATGCTATACCTTCACTTCTCCTTCCTCTTCATGGATTGAGCTCACAAGAAGCACCCATTTCTTGCATATTTTCTCCAAAGATTGAGATGGATGTGGTTGCTCAATATTTTAGCATGATGACGGTATGATGAATATGGATTGGAGGGATGTTTTCACAGCATAAGGATAGGATGAATGTGTATTGAAAGAATGAGAGTCAAGACCTCATTATATAGAAATTTGGTGAGAGGAATCAAGGGCTAAGATTGAATGGCTAATGGAGGGTTAAGATTGATTGAGAAGGTGAGGTTTGGATCAAGGATGAGGATTGATTAGCCTTGTGAAAATTGTCACAAGATGTAAATGGGTGAAATGGGGATGTGTGCTCACACATGCATGAGAACACATTGGGAAGAGATGAATTAAAGTTGTGTAAGAGATAGGGTGGCTCATAGGGTGGCTTGTGTAAGAGGTTAGTGGGGTAGGTGAGATGTAGGAATTTAAAATTAGGAAATAATCATAATGAGGATTAGGATGAGGGTTAGATCAACTAATCAAGGATTGATTGATTTAATGAGAATGGGTTGAGTTAATAAACCAAGGGTTTATTAACTTAGGTGGAGTTAAAAGTTGGAGAATGGGATAATAATGATTAGGATGGGATAGGGTTAATTAGTCAAGGATTAATTAGCCTAATAAAGGTTAGAGGATTTTAGAGGAATGCAGGAAAGGGTTAAATTTAATTAAATAAATGTAGATTTATTTAATTAAAGGTGGTGGATAAAGGATGATGGGGAAATTAATTAAAGAAATAATGAATATTTATTTAATTAATTATCAGGATAAGGGACATAAGTTAAATTAAATAAATAACAAGTATTTATTTAATATTATTTTGGGTGACTACATTTTTCCCCTCTTTGAGATGATGTTACGACTAAGAGAAGTAACATCATTTCAAAGAAGAATAAAACATAGTGGGTAGGAAAGGGATAAGGACTAGAAGCATGATTCCCCAATCAATAGGAAGGATGAGGAGGAGGTAATAGTATGCCCCCTCGAGAAGACATGTAGGTTAGGAGAACACAGGTGTACTCTTGAAATGGATGAGAGGTCTAAATGATGAAGAACATAAGGGTGGATGGGATAATATAAGGATGATGAATATGTGGATGGAGAGGGAGGAAGGATAATCATAATGCTGAAATGATTTGAGCAACCTAGATTTGATATTGTACTTGGCATTATGCACCAAGGTATAAAGAGCCAGAATGACAATGTGTCAAGTACATCATCAAAAAGGTCAAGTGCAAACATATGCCTTATGACACCATGGTATGGAAGACCATGTTGTCCCTATGGCAATAGAGTGCAAGAGACCTTGATAAATGTAAAAAATGATAAAACACACAAGCAACAATCAAGCATACACAACAAACCAACAACAAATAAGGACTATACTCCAAGTCAAGCTAAAATTGATTGATGGATTGATTGATGGATTGGTGATGGTGATGATTGGATTGGGAAGGATACATCTCTATGATGATAGTTGGATTAAAGTAGATCAATGGATTTGGGATTTATTTGGATTAAGATGATGGATTTCTTAAGGATGATGAGCTAGATTCCAAGGTTGGATTACATGGATTAGGATTAATTGCATTGGATAGGATTTGATGAGGCATGGTTGGAGTGGAAGGATGGGTAGATTGGATATGATAAGATGATCAGGATAGAGGAATGGATGGGATCCAATGAAAAGGGAGAACCAAGTTCTAGGAAAAGGATGGAAGCATAAATGGATTATGTGGATAGGAGATAAATGGATTTAGTAGATGAAAGATAGGTGATGGAAGGATAAGAAGATGGTGGATGAAGGATAGGAGAATGGAGGTCAAAGGACTAGTTGCAAAGGAATAAGATGCCCCACACTAGGGGTAGTACAATCATGTATGGAAGCATGAGATGGAAGGGTAGTGCATAAAGGACATGGATGGAAGTAATAGTGAGGATGGAATTGTCCAAAGCATGCATGTGTATTTTTTCCCTAGCTTTATGAAGATCAAGGGTGAAAAGAGAGGGTTGTGAATTAGGTAGGATGGGGTGATGGAGATAGGATATTGGATATGGGATGGATGATATGGATAGGATGATAAAGGTTAAGTGGATGAGATATGGATGTATGGATATTTGACCCCTAGGCTCCTTATCAAGATCAAATATGGGAAGGTAAGATGGATTTGGATAGGATGAGGGATATGGAATGAATGATATGGATAGCACAAGGAAGAAAAGATATGTGATGGTCATTTAGATCCTTAACCTTTTCAAGATCAAAGGATGGAAAAAGGGAGGATGTATTATATATGATGATGGATAAACAATGAAGGACAATGGAGGATGTGGATAAGATGTGGTATGGATGAAGCTTTCCCCCAAGTGTAGAGTGCAAGGGGATGGGGAGGAAGGACTCAAGCATCTAGTTCCATAGATGGTATCCCTTAATTATGTGTTATAATGCTCATAGACATTGGTAGAATGATGGTGAGGGGGATAAAATGGATTGGGAGATGGAGAGGGTTATGGATTTATGAAAAGGATTGGATAAGAGGGATGAAAGGATGGACTATGGATGTTGGATAATGGATGGGTTGGTGGAAGGCATGTGGATGAGTGGATGGGAAGTTTGAGAGATCAACATTAGCACACACCTTGAAGGGTGGTGGGGTTTTGGGAGAGAAGTGTATTTTGGATTTTGAGATTTAAATGGAGGAGTGGATGAAGATTTTGGGACATAGGGACCCAAAATGGATGGAGGTGATGAAGGATTATTATATGGAGTGAAAGACTTAACATTGGATGAACTTTTTGGATTAGCAAGTTTGGATGCCAATTTTTATTTTTCTTTGGGATGCATTGATTCTATAAGTAGTTTTGGAATCCACATGGTTTTTTACTTTGATTTTTGCTTCATGGGCCTTTGTGGCCTTTGGGATTTTTTATTTTGGATCATATTTTTCTTTGATTTTGCATGTCTTTTTGATGGGACATGTTGATCCTTTTATTTTTGTGGATTTTTGGATTTATGCATTTGAGATTTGGCATCCAAATTGCTTCCAAGAGCAATGGGATTTGTGGATGGAGATGAAGGATGTGGATGCATTATAGATGGGTTGGTGTTGGTAGGATGTTGGAAGGGTTTCAAAGGTGTGTGCCTTGGTTGATCTTGATTTGGGATATGAGGTGATAGATAGAGAGGATAATGGGATTTTGGAATAGGAACGTTGGGTGGTGGAATGTAGGGACCCAAAATGGATGGAGAGGATGAAAGAATGTTTTGAGACATAGGAACCCAAAATGGATGGAAGGGATGAGGGATTGGGATTTGGAACATAAGGGCCCAAGATAGATTTAGAGGATGAGGAGCATGGATATTTGGGTTTAGATGGATGGATTTTGGATTTTGGATGGGTGGAAGGAGTACCAACATCTAGAGCCTGGTATCCAAGGCCATGATAATTAGGATTTTCTTTGATATTAATGGGTTCTAAAATTCCTTGCTCATGAAGGACTAACCCTTTTCCTTGATAATGCATGGCTTGGAAAATAATTTTACCAATGGGATACTTCTTGTTTTGGAAGCAATTTGAGAGTCCATTTTGAGGGGGATATGGTATGGAAGGAATGATAGGATCTTGGAGTAAACCGGTGTGGATGAAAGTGGAGGAACCCAATTGATAAGTAGGGGGTTCATGGGTAGCTTGAATAGGGGTGATGGGATCTTGTGGGGGATTAGGATCATGAGATGGAGATGAAGGGATGCTTTGATCTTGACTTGGGATAGGATCATGGGATGGGGGGATGGTGTAGTGTGCTCTTGGTTATGAGATGGAAGGGGATCATGACATGAAGTGGGATGGGTGTTTTGATCATGAGAGGGGAGATGATCATTATGTTAGGAAAGGGTGTGTTGTACACCTTGCATAACATATTTAATGTAATTATTCTTGGGGCCACTTTATGTTGCATGTAACATTGGGACATAAGTTAAGTTGCTAAAATGTAATTATTTAACATTGGGGAAAATAAATAAAAAAGTACCTAATATTAAATAAGGGGACATGGTTTTGTAATCTCATGGTTTTAGTCACATGGCTTTGTGTAATACCACATGATGGTTTTGTGGGAGCTTATTTCTATAAAAGAAACCACAAGGATAGTTGTTTAGGTGAGATGCAAGTTTTGCATGTTAGCTCTGGTTAGCATTTGTGAGGGTTTGAAGCATGGCACAAGATGTGTGGTTACATTCTTGTTCACATGGATTGCTTGGAGAGTGCTTGTTGCTTCAATGGTGTTCATGGAGACTCTGAAGATGCATTATAATCTTTATTGTTGAATAATACATGAGAGATGGATGCTTTTGGAGGCTGGGCTTTTTCCCTCTTGTGGGTTTTCCTAGGGTATATCTTATGTCATATTTTCATGGGTATGTTGTCTATTCTCTTGCATGTGGATTTTGAATACTTAGTTACATAGATTTTTCTTTTGGGTTATGTAGAAATTGTCTTCCATAGATTTTTATTTTGGGTTATGTGGAAATTGTCTTTAAATGTCTGAAGTTCCCAACACATTAGATGAAGTGGAAGGTGTAATTTGATCTTGATATGGAGGGTGGTCTATGTTAGAATGATTTGGAGTAGGATATGGATATGTTTCATTTGATGTGAACGGTGTGATGGGGGAGGAAGGTTGGAAAGATGCTTCAACTTGGATGGATGGCGTAGTAGATGATTCATGAGACTTATGGGATTGAGATTTATCTTGAAGTGGAAGTGATGAAGGTGGATGCATGACATGGGAAGATTGCACAACTTTTTTTTTTGCATGGGGAATTAAGCACCTTTGAAAGTAGTCCTTGGAGGAATTTATTAGGAGGGACATGGGGTGAATTTGATTGGTAAGAATGGGGTGACATGGATTGTAGGGATGTGGGAGATAAACAAGTGGAATAAGAGGTAGAATATTGCATGGATTGATAAATGGATGATGAGGATGTGGAGATAGGGATTTTGGATGGGGAATTTTTTACTAAAGGCTTGGTCTCCCTTTTCAAAAGAAAGGGGGATGGTAAGCAAGAGGGGATGGGTTGGGATTGGATGAAGGTGGGGAGGGTGGGAGTTTAGCACCAATTCCAAGGAGATAGCTAAGCATGGAATCCTTATCATTATTAAAATAGTGGATGAGGAGATGATTAGTGATGGGATCCCATGAGGATGTGGGTGGGGATGTTTGAGGGGGACATTGGATGGGTGATTGGTGAAGATTTATAGAATCTTGTCTAATGGATTCAAGGTGACCCACTATATTTTCAATATCATCATAGGGATTAGGATATGGGTTCATGATATTAGATTGGGTTAGGATAGGTGAAGATGGATTGGAATAGATTAGGTTGGGTGGAGGATAGGTTGAGTGGTTAGACAATATGTGGAGGTTTTTGATTGGAAGAGGGGAGTTTGGGGTTGATTTTGGATGAATATAGAAAGTATGATGATGGATTATAAATGAATTTAGGGGTTTAGAAAGATAATATATTGGAGATTGGATTTGAAATGGATGATAGATGGGTTGGATTACGATTTGATTTGAATGGGATTAGGTTAATAATGTGTTTAGATTAAGGTGTTGATGAAGGATGGAGATTAAGGATGATATTGAAGGATGAGTTAAGGATGATAGAGAATAGAGGATATTAAGACTAAGATTAATTATGAAAGTGGATAGGGATTATGGAGGGTGATTAGGATAAGGCTAGGACCTCAAGTCGACTAGAAAAATTAAGCTTAGGGCCCAAATGAAGGATTAATGATATATTAGGGGATGATTAGGATAAGGTGATTAAGAAGAAGGGGAAATAGGATGAAAATGGATATTTAGGATAATAAGGGATGGTTATGATGAGATGGGGGATGATTAGGATTAGAAGGGGTGTTTAAGATAAAAATAGTGGATTAGGATGGGATGATTAGGATTAGGTGATTATGAAGAAGGGGGAATAGGATGAAAATGAATGTTTAGGATAATAAGGGATGGTTAAGGCATAAACCTTAGCACCGACATGCCATGCCCAGAGCCAACCTTGCTTTTGAAACATTTAACCACAGAGCAACAACTTTGCACTAAGCTATCAGAGGTCGAGGTTCTACCTTACACCTTACCAAAAAAAATTCTTACAATGTGACGAAAGCCATCCTTGTGAACTACAAAGCCTGGGATTTTGTTACACAAAACTAAACATCTTTAACCCTTTCAAGTGTCAATTTTTGAAGATCCGACTGACCGCCTCCTTCCCTTTGTGTTAAGGCATAACCCTTCCCACCAAACCATAATCCCTAAAGACATCCTTACCTCTGAAAGATTTAACCATGAAGCACACTAAGCTGACAAAGGTCAGGGTCCGACCTTACACCTTACTAGATACTTTCCTTTTCAACATAACATAAACCATCCTCTTGAACTGTGAAGCCTAAAATTTTCTTATATAAGACTAAGAAACTTTAACCCTTTTGGGAGTCAACATACGGAGATCCATCTTACCACTTCCTTACCTTCATATAAGGCATAAACCTTAACATTGATTTATGATGCCCGAAGCCACCTTCCCATAACTTGCCTGACATGCCTTTAGACTTGTTGGGGATTGGGATTCTCCTCTACATTTTCCAACCTTCGCAACAAGATGACCTCTGATCTTCGAAAGCCCGGTGCCCAATCTCTGAAACTCTAAAAATCCGAAGTGAGAAGCCCAATGCCTGATCACCAAAACTCCAAAGTGAGAAGCCCAAATTTCCTTTAGGTTTGTTGGGAATCAAGTGTCTCTTCTACCTTGTCCTTCCTTCACTTCTGCGAATGCCAATAAGTTGAACTCACTCAATTTTGATGGAGCTTCAAGAGAAAATCCTGGTGTATCAGGTGTAGGGTTTTTTATTCATAATTGGAAAGGTGGATTATTTGTTGCTAAAGAAATTCACTTATATATTGGCATAAATAACATAGTGGAGGTGTAATGCCCCGCCACGCGACCCTAGAGGAAGTTGCAATTAACTGCTAAAACGTACTAATTTTTTTTTTGTTTAAGTATAATTATTATGCAAGATCACTATCCATTGCCAACAACCTCTAAGGTTACGAGACTGAGATTACTTAAAAAACCAAACAAGAAACATGAATTGCAACATAACATTTAATTACTTATAGAATTAAGAACTCATACATTCCATACATGATAAAATTACATCAAAGGAAAAAGAGATACAACATGTTTCCAATAATATAATTTACAATATGATTACAACACTCATTCCCCAAATGAGGAAAATCCAATAAACAAGGTTACAAATTACATATTTCACCTCGATACAAAAGAGGGGTAATAAAATTACAATAATAACTAGAAAGAATAAAGCATGAAGCACTGGATCCCACGAGCTCTCCAACTGGAAATCTCATCCACATGAACAAAAAGCCAACCCAACGGATTAAGGTGCACGTTCCACCCAACCATGTGATACCCGAAGGCTCACCCCCGTGCTAGGAGATAGTAACAAGGAATTCTAGACAAGACCATCCACCCCTAGACACAGGCTAACTCACCCTGACACAACCAAACACATGAACCAAACATCCAAAAGGATAACACAAGTACAACTCCAACATCACTGACATAGGTCACATTGCTTCCAGAAATAAAACAGATCAAGTATGATAAGAAGACCATACACATAAACCCAAATACCAACTGTTGTCATAGAAAGAGTGTCATCACATAGCTCGACATGGGATCTCCTTTGGGAATCTTCCTAGGCTCCGGCTCCCACTATGGGTTATCCTAGTGGCCTCTACCGAATCCTGGCACCCATACTCACTCATGCGGAATCAAATACCTCTTGTAAGGACAAGATAGATGACCTTGCCATTCCAGAACTTCTCGTCTCATCCCAAGTCTATGCAAGCCCTTGCATCCATGAGCGAGGCTCAATTATCTTAATTAATGTGAAGAACTACCTAACTTCTAAGCACATTAATTTAGTTATCACTTGATTAAACCACTTCTGAAGGTTTCCTAGTTTACCTTTTTGGGCTTTGGACCCTAACAGATGTCACTCTTCTACTTGACAACAAACCAACACGAAACCAATCACCAAGGATGCCAAAGGGCATACAAACAAGATAAACGCATACAAACAAGATAAACGATCACTCCAACTCTAGGAGGAACATATAATGAAAACCCACTCCAAACACTAGAGGCAACAAAATTCAAAACCCTCTCCAAACACTGGAGGCTACAAAGGTCAAAACCCTCTCCCAATTCAAAGGAGGCACAAAACATCCCCATTCGTGAAAATCGGGTAAAACAACCGGATACCACTATATGCCCTACCCAAGGCAATACAAAGGATGACTAATGTATAATGACAACCCACACAATTAAATGAAAACCCTATCTAGAAGACTTACATAAACAAATCACTCCAAAAAGAATAAACAACTCAATCAACGAGATCCCTAGCCTCTGGAAACAAAACTCAGAACTACCAAAGTACACTCATAAATTTACAATCATAACAATAATTCCCATACAATACCAACAAGAATTCGCTTAAATCAACAATCATATAAATACACGTTCTTTAAAAACTAAAAATGTCTTTTGACATAACGATCTTTTCTCATAAACAGGAATCAAAGTCCATATTTACTTCATATACTTAATCTTTTAACTATTCATATAAGTTCTAAACAATATAATTTTTATGAACCTTATCTATTTCTTGCAATCTGGTTTACAAACAACATTCTCCATTTATCATTTAAGGCAATGGAATACAAGAACTTTTAAATAACATTCTACCCATTATAACATCGTAATAAAATAACCCTTTTCTTTACACATATTTAATATCATCAATTTTGCTCTAATTATAGTCCATATAACTTAACCACGTATATAAACCTGACATTTAACAAATCCTTACAAGAACTTAAGATTCCATCAAATCAAACAAGTCGTAAACACATTACCCATATTCATTTCAATTACAACCCTAACCCTTAACAAATATTTAATCATTGCACTAACCTTAAATTCCAAAATACAATAGCACTAATTTTAAAATCAAAAACTTACATACACCTTCCAACTCAAACACAATTATAACTAAACTATTGTTAGGATTTTCTAAATTCAGTTCACCCAATAACACCTCATTTGCAAATACTCAAAAGTAAATAAAATCGTATTGGCAACATTTAGAAATTAACAATAATCATTTAATTTCGTTTTCTCATTCATACAAAATAATCGAATCCACTTGCTAGATAAAATCATTGATTAAAATAAATCAATCTTTATTTTGACTTCAATAATAAATAATCGACTTAAATTTATCCATATTTGAATACACATATATATTAAATATATATATAAAAGTATATACTTGATGTATATACAATTATATATATATATATCATTATAATTTGAATAATTCCATTTAACTCAACTAAATAAATTATTTATAATTACATAATACATATATATTCACTATATATATACACATTATATGTATATTATATATATACCTAAATATATATACATTATATATATAATATAGTATACTATATATAATATATATATATATTATATTATATAATTATAATATAAATAAAATAAAATAAAATTTTAA